>PVKS010009808.1:0-62543 GCA_004027875.1 Aplodontia rufa
AAAAAAAAAAAAAAAAAAACCAAAGCCTAGGCTTACACAGCAAACCCAAGGACTCTTGAATCTGTTCACTTCTCTTGCATAGCTGCTTGCTGCTCTCTAGACACTTACTACTCAGCTGTCCAATTCCTTATCCAATGTCTTAAACAGACTCAAGAAATACACTTCTCCCTAACGCCACACAAAACCCTGGGTTTGAATTACCAAGCAACCAGAATAAGATTCAAAAAAGGCTTCTTTTGGCTTTTGGACCTCACCCAGAACATATAAAGAAAGGCTTATAAAAAAGACCAATTTCTTTCTATCAGAGCTTCCCTATCATAATAGTCTATAAAGAACTGCACTTAGGAGATTTGAAAAAAATAAAAACAAAAACAAGTTATTAGTCTTAATATACTCTGAAAATGGCAAGTACAATCTAAATGACTAAATTTAAATACTGAAATTTCTTTAAGGGGGATAGGTAGCTGCCATGTTTCATTCCAATTTCTTGCCACTGCGCCTTTCTTTATGATTAAGAACATTAAGCTCTAGAATTGCATTACCTATTCACAGTTTCTTTCTTACCAACTGCATAATCCTAGAACGGCCAGTAAACTTTACAATGACCTTGTTTGCCCACACAATAAAGATAACAACATCTGAGAGGACTGTGGTAATAATTGATGAGATGGCATATGTAAAAAGTGCTTCGCTCAATGAGCACCTATAGTAAATACTCAAGAAATGTTAAGTTTCTTCATCGCTATCATCATCATTCTCTTCAAATCTGTCAGTCTTGTTTTCAACTCTGTACTCATTTATCCCCCCCTCAGCTTTATAGAAAACTGCAGCTTTACCCTTAGTGATAAAGTAGAAAAAAAGTACAGATAATCATATAAAATGTTCTTTTAGTTGAGCATGTCTTAGTTGCATCAAATTTTATAATAAAGAGCATATTAGATAAGCTATATCATTCCCTAATCAATGTCAACTGCGTTTTTTTACATTTTTTATTAAGAAATCATTTGTTCAACAGTCAAAAATGCCTCCAATGAAACAATGATTATATATATATTTATATATCCATATATATGTATGTGTATATATTCTGAAAATTAAATTTACCCCCCTAGGGTCCCCCAATTTCCCAACCTTATACCTCCCCCGCCACCCCCTCCTTCCCAACATATCTCCACAAATGCCTTAGGTTGTGTGTTACTAAACCTTGTCTGAGTTTAATACATGAGAGTTGACCACCTTTCACACTGGCCAGGGTCTAGCTCCAGCCTCCACAGATGAGTGAAGACATTCACTCCTTGGTTCTCTGGGTTAGGCTGACTTCACTCAGCATGATTTCTTCCATAGCCATCCATTTACCTTCAAAGGCTGCAATATCATTCATTGTTTCTAATTGCTGAGTAGAATTCCATGGTATATATGTACCACAGTTTTTGGATCCATTCATCCAGTGAGGGACATCTGGGTTATTTCCATAATTTAACTATTGTAAATTGAGTTGCTATGAACATAGATTTTGCTATGTTACTGTAATGTGCTGATTCTAAATCCCCTGGAAATTAACCCAGGAGAGGAATAGCTGGATCATCTGGTGGGTTCATCCCTAATTTTTCGAGGATTCTACACACTGCTTTCCAGAGGGGCTGTACCAGTCTGCAGTTCCACCAACAGTGCGCTAGTGTACCTATCTCTCCACAACCCCTCCAGCACCTATTATTGTTTATTTTCTTCATTTTTGCCAACCTGACTGGCGTGAGATGAAATCTTAATATAGTTTTCATTTGCATTTCTCTGATTACTAGTGATTTAGAGCACTTTCTCATGTATTCATTGGCTTAACAACTGCATTTTTGTCCCCACAAAGATCAGCAGTTTTAGCCTATACTGATTCAAACAGTTTATCAGTTTCCTTCATCAATATTCTAAATTAACAAGCCGGAGGCACTAAGAAGTGCAGTAACTAGAAACCATTCCACTAAAAGAATACCATGGCACAAACAATTTGCTCCACTATTCAAAAAAAAATTGACTGAATAACAACACAGATCCTATTCTATTTTCCTTAACAGGCACCCGAATAAGTAAGATTCAATAGATGACTTCTGAAAACTCACATATTCTATGTAAAATATATGTAATAACAACAATATATATTTTGGAAGGAATAACTACAGAGTACTGTATTTTTTTAAATTTCAGTATGAATGTAAAGGGCATTGTAATTATTAAATTTATGAAATATTAACAGGGGAGATGACTACACGGGGGCTGGTTCTGAGGGAAGGCCAGGTTTGAAATATTAAGCTCCTATAAGGATTTAAGGATTTCCCAGGTTCAACTATATATGATAGTATTAAAAAATAAACAAGAACCTATATAATTTGTTTAAAACCTTTAAAGACAGTGAATAATCTTTATCAAGACTGCTACATGTTTTCTATAATGTTACATACAATTGGGATAGCTAGAAATTCTTTCTTAAAGACAAGTAACAACTTTAAGAAACAAATTACTTATGAAGAAATACCACCTTGAAAAGGATTGAAGGATTAAGGTCTCTTAGCAAAAAAAAAAAAAACAAAACAGAACTTCCCGTAGTCCAGATTTGAGGACCTGGGAAGAAATAGATAGTTGGCCATTAAAGGGAAAATGCAGAGTTCTCGATACTCCTGCCTCCAAAAAAAGTGATAATTTAAAGCACCTTTATTCATCCTTGGTACAGAGGCAATTATGCCTAATTACAAAATAAGATTTCAAAAATCTGATACATTACAATAGACAGTTCGCAACTCAATGAAAAAATTTAATCTTCCTCAAATATGAAACCAACTAAAAGATAGTAATTATCATACTTTATTTTTGAAAGGCATTATTCAAAAACTATTCATTGAGGCCTACCATTTTCTAGGCACTATTCCATGCAACTGACATAACTATTTCCCCTCAAGAAGCACTCGAACAGTGGGCCACGTCTGGCTTAGCCATGGCAGCTAACACTACCACCATCTTGTCACAGCTGCTGATACTAGAGCTTATAGATAGGCATATAGCACTGTGACAAAGAGTTATAAGGAAATTGCTGGCATACTTTTAGGATTTGATGGCTCTGTCAATATGGTGCTGGAAGATTTCACTGAATTTGAAGTCACACCAGAAGGAAGAAGGATGACCAAATTAGATCAGATTTTGCTAGGTACAAATAATATAATAATGCTGCTTCCTAGAGGAGAAGGATCTGAAGTATGAACAAATTGCCTTGCCTTATGCTAGATTCATTTTATAAAGGCAACAAAATAGATTTTTAAAAATCTTTTAATATTCGTATTCTCTAAAGCGAATTTTCCCACTAAAGGGAAATGCTTTGAGGATGTATGACCATTTTTCTAAGCTAACTATGATTACCTCGGAAAAAAGTGAATTTATGGGGTTGGGGATTTAGCTCAGTGGCAGAGCGCCTGCCTAGCACGCGCAAGGGCCCGAGTTCGGTCCTCAGCCCTAAAAAAAAAAAAAAAAAAAAAAAAAGTGAGTTTATTTCAAGACAAAAAAAAGAAAAGTGTTCTTGGTTAACTGTTTTTATTATGCTACAATAGACAGTGAAACAAAGATTGTGGTTATTTTGTCATTTGCTTTCCTGACATATCTGTTTCCATCCTCATTTATATTACATTTGATTTGCAAACAATTGTTCCAAACTAAATGACACATTTTAATCTTCAACAGATACATTTAAAATACCTGAAATGATTATTCAATTTGAACTTTCAAAAAAAAAAAAAAACCATTAGGGGCTATAGCAGTGGATCAGCAGTTACAGTGCTTGCCTGGAATACATGAGTATGTGAGTTTCATCCCCAGCACCATGCACACAACAAAGTCTAGAAGCAACAAAAGCCACACAAAAAAACTAAATAAAATTGATTCTCTCTCTCTCTCACTATCCCTCTCTTAAAAAAAAAAAAAGCATAAAAATGGTATAAAGTCTACTATTATTGTAAAAACAAGCAAAATGCAACAAAATTGAGTGGTGTTGGAGGAGTAACTTAAGGAACAAAACTTTACAAAGAGACCCATCCAATATTTCCTTCTGATAGCCTAGTGATGGAAATCTTCAAACTTGAGAGTTTCATTATAAAACATATCCACAGATAACTTTTATTTAATATTTTTATTACAAAATATGCATTAATTTAGCCCTATATCCCTACCAATTCCACCTGGCCTAGTTTTAGATCCTCCCAATCTCTGACCTGAAACAGAATAAGCTCCAATGATTTATTTCCTCTTACATCCTTCAAAACATATCCCATACTGCTGACAAGTTATACCTAAAAATACACGAACGTATTTTCCTAATCTAAAACTTAAAATTTTGAAGTGTAATATACCAGGTTGTTCACAAACACAGACTCTCTTGATGTACTTCTAGCTACTCTGTACAATCAACTCAGAGGTATAAAACACTGTTTTCCTCAGAGGCAAATCAGTGGGCAAAGAAATGGTTAATTACACAGAATACCAAAACACTGCCTCCTTTCAATCAGAAGAAATATGAAATTGTATTTAAAAAAGATGTAAAAGGAAGCACGTTGGAAAGAGAAATACAAATGGTTTCTTAATCATATTAAAAGATGTTTCACATTACTCACAATGGGAATTATAACATGATAACATTTATAACCAATTTGAATGGCAAGGATTAAAACAAAAAGAGCTGATTATTTAGCAGGATAATATACAAGGTGGGAGGACACTGGCAAAGAATCATTCTGATCTATCCATACAAAACAGGTATAGGTTAACAATTGCTAGAAGAAAACATAAGGCCAACACTCCAGTCATCAATTTATTTTATTCCTAAAGTTCAAGAAATAAAACTAATAATCAGTAAGTGGAATGCCATCAAATTAAAAAGTTTCTCCACAGGAAAGGAAAGAACAATGAGGAGAAAAAAGAGCCTATAAAATGGGAGAAAATCTTTGCCAGCTAATTTTCTGACAAAGGAATGATATCTAGAACATATAACTCAAAAAACACCAAAAAAAATAAAATGAATAACTGAATGAATAAATGGACAAATAAATGAAAAAGGCTTTCTTCAAAAGAAATGCAAATGGCTAACAAAATACATGAAAAAAAGTTCAGCATTCTTAGCAATCGGGGCAATGTAATTCAAACTACACTGAGAATCCTACAAGCAGCAAGGAAAAAACACCAAATCACATTCAGAAGCAAACCAATTAGGATCACTATGGATTTCTCAGATCAGACAATAAAGGTCAGGAGAGCATTGAAAAACATTTTTCAAATTTTGAGAATTTTGAAAGAAAACAATTTTCAGCCAAAGATACTACATCCTGCAAAACTCAACTTTAAATGTGGTGGGGAAATTAAATATTTCCATGATAAATTCAAGCTACCAAGGTACATGAACACAAAGCCTGCGCTACAAAAAAATTCTCAAGGACATACTTCATTCAGAGGAACATGCAAAAAAATTCCAAAACCCTTAAACAGAAGAAAGTCAATAATCACAAAACACACTAAAAGATATCCAAGATGGCACAAAACTCAGCAATAGTCACATCAGGGATCCAGATTCCTATATCTATTCTCACGCTGAACGTTAATGGACTCATGACCCAATCAAAAGACACAGATTGGCTTACTGGATCAAAAAACAATATCCAACAATATGCTGCCTACAGGAGACAAACTGCACAATCAAAAACAGACACAGACTGAAGAAGAAAGATTGGCAAAATATCTACCAGGCTTGTGGCCCAAAAAAGTAAGCTGGCGTTGCAATCCTTATATCTGATAAAGTTAACTTAGACCAAAAACTACCCAGAAAGGACAAAGAAAGTCACTATATCATAGTAAAAGGTACAATACATCAAGAACACATAACGATAGTTAACATTTACGCCCTCAATTACAACCTTCCCAAATATATGGAAAAAGTACTCAAGGACATTAAACCTCTCATCGATCTCAGCACAATAATACTAGGGCACTTTAATACACCATTATCAACAATAGACAGATCATCAAAGCAAAAAAATCAACAAAGATACCTCTAACCTAAACAACTCTATAAATCAACTGTACTTAATAGGCATTTACAGAATATTTCATCCCAAATCAGCTGAGTTTACCTTCTTATCAGCAGCTCATGGATCCTTCTCGAAAATAGACTATATACTAGCCCACAAAGCTTACTCAAACAAATACAAAACAGTTGATACAGTCCCATGCATCCTGTCAGACCACAATGGTACGATCTTAGCAATTAATAGCAAGAAAAACAACAGGAACTACTCAAATACTTGGAAACTAAATCATACCCTCGTAAATGAAGAATGGAAAAAAGAGGTAATGAGAAAAGAAATCAAGAAATTCTTGGAAACCAATAAGAATGGTGAGACTGTATCGAAATCCCTGAGATAGTATGAAAACTTTCTTCAGAGGTAAATTTACAGCACTGAGTGCCTTCATCAAAAATCAGGGAAGAGCTCAAATGAATAGACGCATTCTTCAACTCAAATCCCTACAAAAAGAGGAACAATCCAATCCCAAACCTAATAGAAGACAGGAAATAACTAAAATCAGACCTGAAATCAATGAAATTGAGAACAAAAAAAATACAAATTAACAACTAAACAAAGAGTTGGTTATTTGAAAAAATAAATAAGATTGGCAGAATCCTTGCCAACCTCACCAAAAGGAAGAATGAAGTGAAGCAAATCAATAAAATCAAAGATGAAAACGAAGATAACACAACTGACTCAACCAAAATCCAAAAGATTATCAGAACTTATTTTGAAAAATTATACTCTGCCAAGTTTGATAAGAAATGGACAAATACCTTGCCACATACGACATTCCCAAATTAACATGGGACGACATTGAAATTCTAAACCAACCAATCTCAGGTAGCAAAATCAAAACAGTAATCAAAGGCCTTCCAACAAAGAAAAGACCAGGACCTGATGGATTTATGGCAGAATTCTACCAGACCATTATAGAAGAATTAACACCAATTCTCTACAAACTTTTCCATGAAAATGAAAGGATTAAAACCCTTCCAAACACTTTTTATCAAGCAAACATAACCCTGGTACCAAAACCCAACAAAGACACATCAAGAAGAGAAAACCATGGACCAATGTCCCTGATGAACATAGATGCAAAAATCCTTAATAAAATTCTAGCTATCTGGATTCAAAAATACATGAAAAAGATAATACATTATGATCAAGTGGGCTTCATTCAAGCAAAGCAGGGCTGGTTCAATATATGCAAATCAATAAATGTAATTAAACATTTAAACAGAATTAAAAATAAAAATCATATAATCATCTCAATTGATGCAGAAAAGGCTTTGGATAAAATTCAGCACCCATCTATGCTGAAAACTCTGGAGAAGACAGGGATCAAGGAAAGATACTTTAATTTTGTAAGAGCCATTTATGACAGACTCATAGCCAACATTATGCTTAATGGAGAAAGACCGAAAACATTTCCACTGAATTCATGAACAAGGCAAGGATGTCCACTTTCACCAATCTTTATTCAACATAGTCCTTAAAACCCTAGCCAGAGCTATCAGAAAAGAGAAGAAAATCAAAGGAATTTGAATAGGAAAAGAAGAAGTCAAGATGTCTCTATTTGCTAATGACATGATCCTATACCTAGAAGACCCAATAAGCTCGACCAGACTTCTAGAGCTAATAAATGATTTCGGCAAAGTGGCTAGTTATAAGATCAACACTCAGAAGTCATTAGCTTTCATATACTCCAGGAACAATTCCAATGAAGTAGAAATTAGAAAGTCTGTCCCATTGACAATTTCCTCAAAAAGAATAAAATACTTGGGCATCAATCTAACAAAGGATATGAATGACCTCTACAATGTAAACTACTGAACGTTAAAAAAAGAAACTGCAGAAGATCTGAGTAGATGGAAAAACATTACATGTTCTTGGTTAAGCAGAATCAATATAACCAAAATAGCCATTCTAACGAAAGCCCTACAACAGATTCAATGTAATCCCCATCAAGATACCCTGTCATTCTTCATGGATATAGAAAAAGCTACTCAGCAATTAGAAACAATGATATTGCAGCCTTTGAAGGTAAATGGACGGCAATGGAAGAAATCATGTTCAGTGAAGTTAGCCTAATCCAGTCAAGGGTTGAATGTCTTCACTCATCTGTGAAGGCTGGAGCTAGACCCTGGTCAGTGTGCAAGGTGGTCCACTCTCATGTACTAAACCCAGCAAAGGTGAAGTAACACACAACCTAGGGCATTCATAGAGATGTATCGGGAAAGAGGGGAGAGGAAAAGGGGTAAGGGTGGGAAATTAGGGTGGGCTCTAGGGGGTAAATCTAATTTTAAGAATATATACATATCATATTGTCTCATTGAAAGCAATTTTGATTGTACAACAACTAAATTTCTTAATATAAAAAAGATACCAAAGACTTTCTTCACAGATATTGAAAAAGCAATTCTCAAATTAGTATAAAGGAAGACCCAGAATAGTCAAAACATTAATAAGCAAGAAAGAGGAAGCAGGAGGTGCCACAATTCCTGCCTGAAATTATACTATAGGGCTATAGTAATAAAAACAGCATAGTATTGGTATCAAAACATCAACAAATGGTGCTCGATAAACTAGACAGCCACATGCTGACAACTGAAATTGGATCCTTACCTCTCACCCTGCACAAGAATCAAATCAAAACGGTTCAAGGATCTGGAAATTAAGCGAGCAACTGTACAATTGCTTGAAGACAAAATAGGATCAACACTACATGACACCGGCGTTGGCACCACCTTCCTTAACAAGACTCCCATAGCACAAGCATTAAAGTCAAGAATAAATGAATGGGATGCCATTAAACCAAAAAGCTTCTGCACAGCTCAGGAATTAGTCAAGAGTATCCAGAGAGAACCTACAGAATGGGAGGAAAATTTTGCTTGCTACACCTTGGACAGAAGGCTAATACTCAGAATATACAAAGAACTTAAAACTGAACACCAAAACCACAAATAATCCAATCAATAAATGGGCAAGGGAACTAAACAGAAATTTCTCAACAGAGGAAGTTCAAAAAGCCCATAAATATATGAGAAAATGTTCTATATCACTAGCAATCAGAGAAATGTAAATCAAAACTTCACTGAGATTCCACCTCACTCCTGTCAGAGTGGCAAAAATGAAGATTACAAACAATGAGAGATGCTGGAGGGATTGTGGGTTGAGGGGAACACTTTCACACTGTTGGTGGAACTGTAAGCTTGTACAGCCACTCTGGAAAGCAGTGTGGAGACTCCTCAAAAAACCAGGGCTGCAAAAGAACAAAAAAACCTAAAAAACTAAAAAAAATTAAAAAAGCAAAAAAACTAGGGCTGGAACCACCTTATGACCCAGCTATCCCACTCCTGGTTATTTCCCCAAAAGAGCTAGATCTGGCATATTATAAAGATACAGCTTCATCACTGTTTATAGTAACTTAATTTACTATAGCTAAACTATGCATCAACCCAGATGCCCCTCACTGGACGAGTGGATTCAAACACTGTGGTACATATATACAATGGAATTCTACTCTACTATTAGAGAGAATGATATCATGGCATTTGCAACCAAATGGCTGGAGATGGAAAAAAATATGCTAAGTGAAATATCCCAAACTCAGAGACTCAAGGGTAAAATGTTTTATCTCATATGTTTTCTCTCATACAATCAGAAATAGACTGAAAGCTAAGCTTTCATTACTGCTAAGCAGACATTATTGGCTAAGTTAATAATGTCAACATGGGTGAATTTTTACACAAACAGAGAGAACCTTGCCTATAACACTGGAGGATGAAGAGAGGGGTTAGGGAGAGGAATAAGAGGAATATCAAGGTAGCTGGAAGGTAGGAGTAGGGGGGTTATCAACCTGGTGCGGAGCCTTTGACTTTCATGAGAAGCCCAACTAACAGGTAGGTAAAGTAGGGGAAACATGGGCTCAGGGGTACCCAAAGGGAGAAGATCATGAACTGTCTGCATATGATCATGATTATGTGGCAACAATTCTCTCTTGTATGTATGACTATGTTGAACAAAGAAAATGTAGTATATATACACAAAGGAGATCTTACTCATAAAGAAGAATGGAATTATGGCATTTTCCCATAATTGGATGGAACTGAAGAACATTATGCTAAGTGAAATAAGCCGGATTGAAAATGAAGGGTCGAAGGTATTCTTTCATCTGCAAGAGGTAGAGAGAAAAAAATAACTTTAAAAAGTGAGGTAGTCACAACAATAGAAGGGAGAACAGTAGAGGAAAGGGATCAAGAGAGAGAGAAAAGGAAGCTACCGGGAAAGGAAACTGACCAAATTATGCTATGTGCATGTATGAATACAGCACAGAGAATTCCACCTTTATGCATAATTATAATGTACTGTTTAAAAAAATAAATGGAAAGCAGACCAGTAGAATAGAGGAAAGGAATGAGGGGAGGGAAATGCAAAGGACTGGGGAATGCAATGGAACAAATTATGTTATGTGCATGTAGGAATACGTTACAATGAACCTTGCTATTATGTATAATTATAATACACTAATAAAAACATAATAAAATTTATAACATAAGGACTTACCTAGATTTTCTACTTCGAGGGATTCATCCTACAAATGATCTCTACTTGAACAGTTTCTGAGAAAATGATATTAGCATCAATCTAAGGGTTCATGAAAGCGGACATAAACTATTTTTTATGAAGATGGGGACTACATATCCAAACAATGCAATGTTTTATAGTTACTCAAAAGGATGATGTAAAGGATATGTTGACATGGAATGATATTTAAAATACACAGAGGCAAAGTGTGACACAACATTTCCAACCAATATCCTTATCAAAAGTCATACACACAAAACACGCACACACACACACACACACACTTAAAGGCATACTCAAATATTCATATTTTTCTGTGCAAGAAAAAAGAATCTTTGAACAAATACCCAAGAAAACTGTCAATGGTCTGCCTGTCTAAAAGAAAGAGGATTTGAGCTCAGAAGTAGAAAAAGTACTATATTTTTTACATATATAATTTTGTATTATTTGTAATTTTAACATAAGTATGCATTACTTAACAAAAGAAGATTTTATAACTTTAAATAAATAGGCAGTTGTCCCATTTCATCACCTTCTCAAAAGAAAACTTTGAAAACTTCCATTCTAAATTACCTTATTCTTCCTACCCTAAGGTGTCTTTGTATTTTAATGCTAAAGCTTACTCAGGTCATTCATTTGGAATCCGATGTCTTTCCCCAATCCACTGTCTTTGTGTATGCTAAGCCACAATCATTCTTCAAGATCTATAAGGATCAAAATTCATGCAATAAGTCACCGAAGAATCAAAATTTAATAAATCTATTTCAAAGTCCACAATATGTTCCTTACATCATACTGCCTCCCTAAAAGAAAAAGTAAGATGCTATCCAATTTATTTTTCTGTTCCAGCACCAAACACACAAACATTCAACAAATGTTTCTGAAAGAATAACAAGGTATAAAAGAGTTCAAGATAGCAGAACAGATATACTCAGCACTAGTCTGCTTCATCACAGGAGGGAAACAAAGCAACAGATGCATAATTGCTTATGGAGGTGAGCACTGGAAAGTGCACAGAAAGCAAAACTTGGGGAATTCCAAAGAGTAACAAAGCAAGAGAAGCACCCAATATCTGGTGTCCAGCAGTTGGGGAAAAGGGACTCTTTCCTCTAAGGGAGTAAAGGTAAAAGAAGAGTCACAGTATGGTCCATAAGGTTGAACACTACGACAAACAGCTTAAATAAACAGATGATCTGGAGTCTGCACAACAAGCTGGCTTTAGAGAAGAAATTCACTGCATCTCTCAACAAACTCTAAGAATGCTACAGGCAGGAACCTTCATAAGGGACCTAACATCAAGAGACTAAACTTCTGGGGAGAGGGTGTCATAAAGCCAAGACTAATGATATTTCAGGATTCCTGGGGATACCCTGTTGCATTTAGTGGACAGGCGAGAGTGATGTCTCTTGGGGACATGTCCCTGACAGCAAGTCAAGTAGCAAAGGCCACAACAGAGGGGAGTGGAAGGCACATATCAGAAATCCTGCCCTCTAGGATGTGAAGTAATATCAGTTGCATGTGGTTTCAAGCCGAGGTCAGGTCTGAAGGCTCTGGGATCAAAGCTCATATAACTCCATCCTGCATAGTTTTGAGTTTCGATTCCTCTTCCCACACCTGGAGGTATTCTAGGGATCCAAAGTGGCTTTGACATTCACCATGCCCCTGGGTGCACGGACTAAATAAAACCCTCCTGAATGAATACATGCCAGGTGTTCTACACATTCAGACAAAATTTGGTCAGCCAGAAGGGTTGGTTGCAGCTCTGACATGTATCATGTCCCAAATAAAGAAAAGGGGGACATACACTCCTAGCTTGGTAGAGTTCCTAGCTGCCAAACTACCTCTACGCAGGTACAGAGAGAGGGAACCTGAGGTGCTTCTTGTGCAGATACCCCCACAGTAGCAGCAGAAAGGGAAAATACAATAGTTGATTACCTCACATTTATGTGAATCCTCTACATCAATCACAGGTGCACCTGGTCAGATTACATGGGGCTGATAAGACTGAAGATGAGTTCCACAGAGGGGAAGCTGTGACTCTAGTACCTGCCCCTCCCTGTGAAACATGTAGATCTGTACCAAGCTCCAATATAGAAGAACTGAAAGCCCTTCAATAAGGCTAGAGCACTAAGTATGATCAGAATTGCTTTTAAACAACAGGTATTATGAATAGTGCTTTGGGGGCTTATGCCTTCCATAATAGGAGTAACCACACAGAAGTCACATTTCACATACTCTGCTACCTACAACACATCTGCCCAAAGTACCAGAGTATCCCCACTCTTACAAGTCTTGCAGAGATAACGGGTCTCTCTGCCCTTGTTATGATATGCTCTGCCCAAACCTACACACCATAACCAAAGAAACTATAGAGAGACTACACTATGGAGTTAAGATGGAAATAAACTCAACATTACACAACAAACTATAATTCCCCAAGTGACATCAGCAGAAGAGGAGCATATAATATGAAGGCCACCACATGAAAATAGAAGAAATTCATTCCAATGGATGCTCAAATCTCAACACAGAAACACAAGAAATATGAAAAACCAAGATAGTATGTCACCTGCTAAAGTTTATAACTTCACAGTAGAAGACTCCAAAGATATTTAAGTGGATGAACATCAAAGAATTTAAAAAAATTGATTTTTAAAAAGCTCAATGAAATCCAAGGGAAAACAAATAAATAATTGAATGAATTAAGGAAGACAATTCAAGATATGCATTCAATAAAAAGACTGAGATTTTAAAGAAGAACCAAACAGAAATCAAAAGCTCAATACATCAGATAAAAAAAAAAAAACTTAGTTGAAATCTCAACAACACATTAATCAAGCAGAAAAAAGAATACTGAAGTTTATGGACAACTCTGTCAAAATATTATGCTAAGACAGAAAGACATAAAGAGAACATATAAGGTGTCTAGGTATTATGGCTTGGATCTGGAATGTTCCCCAAAAACTCATGTGTTGAAAGCTTGGTCCCTAATGCAGCTATGTTTGGAGGTGGGGCTTTTGGGAAGTGTTTGGATTATGAGGGCTTGGACCTTATCAGTGGATTAATAATTTGACATTTGTTGGGAGGTGGTAGAAACTGTAGGAGATGGAAACTAGTTTAAACAATGGCCCTTGCAGACATGGCCTTGGCACAATATCATATACCTGCCCCCAGCCCCTGCCACTCTGCTTTCTGGTGGCCATGCCCTTATGGACTATAACTTGATATCTTATCCCTGACCCATCAATGAGTGTGTGTGCGCATGAATTCACAATCCTTCCATTTCGAGTTTCCTGGAAGCTCTGTTCTACTGTGACTTTCCTCCATAATGTTCTGCCTCACTTCAGGCCCAAAAAAATGGCATTGGCTAACCATGAACTGAAACATCTGAAACTGTGAGCCAAAAATAAATCTTTGCTACTTTAAGTTGTTTATGTATGTTATTTTGGTCATCATGATGAAAAGCTGGCTAACACACTAAGATACTATTAGAAGATCAAACAACCATTATAATCTGCATATCAGAAGGAAAAAAGCCACCTTATGAGAGAACAGAAAATTGTTTTAGAATAGCAGAAAACTTCCCAAATCTTGGGGGAAAATATGGACATCCAGGAACAGAGGCATTTAGATCCTCAAATAGACATGACCAATAAAGAACCTCTCCACAACAAGGTTAAAATGCCAAAAGTACAAAAGAAAGGAATATTAAAAGTTACAAGAGAGAAGCACCAAATCACACAGGTAAACCTATTAGACTAACAACACATTTCTTAGTGGAAACAATCAAGGCCAAAAGGACAAGAGACACGTATTTCAACTGTACACCAAGATTACTATTCCTAGCAAGGTTATACTTCAGATTTGAAGTGGCAGTAAAAACCTTCAAAGATAACCATAACCTAAGGGGGAAATTCATGACCATTAGACGAGTATTGCAGATGAGTTTAAGGGAATTCTATACCTAGAAAAAGAATGACAAAACACAATTAAGGGACTGGAGCAGTGGTTCAGTGATTGTGAGCTTGCCTGGATGTGTGAGCATGGGGGTTCGAACTCCAGCACCACATAAACAACAAAGTATTGGAGCAATGAGGGTCACATGAAAAACTAAATAAGTTGATTCTCTCTTTCTCTCTCTCTCTCACTGCCCCCCCACTCTTTAAAAAAATTATGAGAGGATATGAAACAATAAATCTTACTAGAGAAATAGGCACACAAGTGAGAAATAGGAAAGAATCAAAAATACATTAAGCCAAAATAAATAAAAAACAAGTACTGAAATAATGTTTTTAAAATGTCTCCAAATCAAGAAAAGTTCAGGACTAGATGGCTTTGCTCCTGAGTTTTATCAGACTTTTAGAGACCCAACACCAATGTTCTTCTAACTATTCCTTAAAACAAAGTGAAAGAATCTTTTCAAACCTATTCTATTAAGCCAGTATTATCCTGCTACCAATACCTGACAAGTACACTACAACAACAAAAGAAAAAGAAGAGTATAGGCCAATATCCCTGATGAATATAGATGTAAAAATCCTCAAGAAAATACATGTAAATCAAATTCAACATCACATTAAAAATAAAAAACACCATGATCAAATTTATTTCAATCAGGGATGTAGGGATGGTTCAAAATAAGCAAGCCCATACATAAATGCACCACAACACATAAATGAAATCAAGGATAAAAATCACATGATCATCTCAAAAGATATGGAGAATGTCACTGATAAAACTCAACATCCTTTCAGGATAAAAGAGACCTGAATAAATTAGGTATAGAAGGATCATACCAAAAGACTTAGAACTCATAAATTCAGTTCTAAAAGCAGTAGGATATAAAAGCAACATACAAAATCAGTAACTTTTCTATACACCAATAATGAACTTACTGAGAAAGGAATTGGAAAAGTAATCCCATTCACAATACTCACTAAGAAAAATAAATAAGATACCTGGGAATGAGCCTAAGGATCTGAAAGACCTCTACAATGAAAATAACAAAATTGATTAAAGAACTGAAGATGATACTAGAAGGTGGGTACAATGACCTCCAATGTTCATGAACTAGGAGAATTAATATTGTTAAAATGGCTGTGCTAACCAAAGCAATCTATAGATTCAATAAAATTCCCATCAAAATACCAATGAACATTCTTCATAGAACTAGAAAAAAAAAAACAATCCTAAAATTCTTATGCAAGAACAACAACAACAACAAAAAAAAACAGAACAACAACAATAAAAAACACCCAAATTGCCAAAATAATCCTGACCAAAAAGATTAATTATGGCAATATCACAATACCAGGTTTCAAAATGTACTTCAGAGATACTACAGAGCCATAGTAAGAAAAACAGCATTAAAGCATACACTTAGACCACTGGAATAGAAGACACAGAAAATAAACAAGTGTATCTTCAGCCAACTGATTCTTGATAAAAGTGCCAAAAACACACACTGGAAAAATGACAATCCTCAAGAAATGGTGATGGGAAAACTGGATAATCATATAGCTTCTACACAATAATTAACAATTTAATATTAAAGGAAGTCTCCCAGTAGACTTGACTAGTTCTAGTGAGTCCTAAGTTTTTTTCACTCAATGCTTATTCTTAGAACTAATAAAGGAGTAGAACAGTACTTTTACTAGTTCTACTATTCTACGAAAGAAACAATTTGGATTTCTCCTTTAGTCTTAAGTTATGAAAATCCACAAAATATGGAAGGTACTACAAAGAGAACATTTAAACACATAATATCTTATACCCTGAAGAAGCAAAATATTTGTTTAAAATATTCCTAACCTAAACTGAAACAAGAAGTAAAATGCTTGACTCTAATACCATGAAAATGATTTAATTACCAGCTACTGATATTAATCTGGTATGAGGAAGAATATATAAAACTCAGAAACTCTTTTCAAAAGTTCCTTCCAATGTTTTCAATATATGGCAAACTAGAAAATGAAAGTGTTATAAATGAAATAAGTATATGAGAAAATCTTTAAGAAAAGTAAAGAGGTTTTTTTATAAGAGAATTTTTAAAAACTAAGATGGCAAGCTAACAGGATATAATTAAGACTGAAAATTATTCAAAAACTTTCAAATTTTACTTTTTATTAGTACATAGATAAACTGATAGAAGATGTTTCTTACTTTTATTTTTTGTAACAGGTAGGCTTGTAGTTATCAAAACATCTCCCTCAACTTTCTCTATTTTATTCACAAAATAGGAAAGCTTTCCATGTAAGCATCTACAAAAACGAACACAAAAAAAACCAGAAGTTCCACAGAAAATGTCCCATCAGATGGAATAATAATAAAAGTAGGAATCTATCACTTAACACTTCTTAACACTTAATACTTTCTGTATTATAACTATTATAATACAGAAAATCAAAAGGAGTAAACAGAGATGGACATTTATGACCAATGCCTGGGACAAATGTGGCACAGCAGTGAGAGTGCTTTCCTGCCATGTGCAAAGACCTGGGTTCAAACTCCAGCACCACATACACAAACAAAACAAAATAAAATTGATTCTATCTCCCTCTCTCTTAAAAAAAAAATATATATATATATATATGTTTGTATATGTGTGTGTATACATATGTGTGTACATATGTGTGTGTATATATATGTGTACATATATGTGTGTATATATGTGTGTGTGTATATTCTTTAGCAGGTGTACATGGAAATAACATACAACATTAAAATGACTGATATATTATCTAAAGTCTTTCTGAATCCTTTCATTTAGTAAAAGTCAGAGAAGCTATTTTGTCAATTCATTATATTAAAATGTCAACTTTAAAAAAACTTCACTAGGGTATTTTTTAAACAAATACTATTATATATATGAACATATGTTTGTGTGTGTGTATTTTCCTTATTCAGGTAGAGAAAAGGAAAAAAAGCCCTACATTCTATATATTAATCATTGAGAGAACTTCTTTCATTGTCTAGTAAGACAACTAAAAAGTAACTACACAAACTAGGCAAGACAGTATTTCATAAGCTTCAAAATACCACAAAAACACTGAGATCTGCTGGGCTTTTATGCAAGCATGCAGTCTATTCTTTCCTAATTTCAACTAACTTTTTTTTCATATTTTTTATTGGGGTATTATAGTTATACATAATGATGGGATTTGTTGTTACATATTCATACCTGGACACAATATAACACTATAATTTGGCTAACATCTCTCCTCAGCACTACCCTGTCCACACCTCCCTGATCCCTTTCTTCTAGTGATTTCCCTTTATTTTTTTTCTTTACTTTTCCACTTTTTATTGATTGCATGGGAACTACTTAGTATCTTAGAGGTGCATAATATACTTTTCCCTTCCCCTTTTCTTTTCCACCTTTCCTTCCTTCTCCCTTTCTCTTTCCTTTACTCTTATTACATTTCCTTTATCTCCTCTATTAATTTGTATTTGAATGATTCTTTATGTAATCTTATCCTTCCCTCCCCCTCCACATTATTCTAGCTTCCATATGAGATAAAACATTGGAACATTGAGTTTCTGAGTTTGCCTAATTTCACTTAGCATGATATCCATTTACCATTATCCATCATCCACTCATCCATTTCTATCCATTTACCCGCAAACACCATAATTATTACATGCATATGTAATGACAAAATAACTTAAACCTGATCCTTGTCAGGATCTCCCCTTCGCCAACTCCCTAATCTTATCTTCTGTGAAATTTCATATTACAGATATAAATGACCATATGCATGGATTTTACTTTTTGAAATTTCCATATTTATATGCCTGCTTGAGTATAATCTGGCTTCTCATGGGAGTCAAGTGTACCCTATGGATAATCCCCCTTTTCCCTCTCTCCTACAACCACCTTGTTTCCCCTTCATAGCTATAGCTCCCCCAGATTTCATGTTACTTTGAATTTGGTGGGTCTATTAATTAAATTTGACTAATTTTCAAGCTATACTAGGTTTTACTCTAGCTTCCACATATGAGAGAAAACATTTGACCCTTAAGTCTCTAGGTTTGGCTTATTTAATTCAGCATGATTTTTGCTATTTCCATACATTTACCTGCAAAAGTCATACTGTTCTAATAGCTGAGTACAATTCCACTGTATATGTATACCACAGTTTTTGGATCCATTCATCCAGTGAAGGACATCTGGGTTGATTCCATAATTTAGCTATTATAAATTGAGCTGCTAGAAACATTAATGTAGCTGTGTCACTGTAATGTCCTGATTCTAGGTCTCCTGAGAAAATACGCAGAAGTGGTATAGCTGGGTCATATAGTGGTTCCATCCCATTTTGCTTTGTCTCCACACACTGCTCTCCAGAGTGGCTGTATCAGTTTGTAGCCCCACCAATTGTGTTAGTGTTTCTTTCTCTCAACAACCCCTCCAGTATGTGTTATTGTTCAAATGGATTCTTCATCTTTGCCATTCTGACTGGAGTGAGATGAAATCTCAATGTTGATTTGACTTGCATTTCTCTGACTGCTCGTGATGTAGAACACTTTCTCATATATCTTTTGGCTTTTTGACCGTCCTCTGTTGAGCAATTTCTGTTTGGATGCATAGTCCATTTATTAATTGCAGTGTTTGGGTTTTTGGGGTTAAGCCATTTGAGTTCTTTGTATGCTCTGGATATCAGCCTTCTAAGAGAGAGGTAGTAGGCCATGATTTTCTCCCATTCTGTATGTTCTTTCTTGACACTCTTAACTAATTCCTTAGCTGTGCAGAGTTTTTTAGTTTACTGGTATCCCACTCATTGATTCTTGGTTTTAATTCTTGCGCTATGAGAGTCTTGTTAAGGAATAAGGTTCCTACACCAACATGGTGGAGTGCTGATCCTATTATTTCTTCTAATAATTGTATGGTTGCTGATTTAATTCCTAATTCTTTGATACATTTCAATTTGATTTTTGTGCAGGGTAAAAAATAAGGATCTAATTTCAAATTTCTGCATATGGCTATCCAGTTGTCCAGCACCTTTTGTTGAATAGGCTACCTTTCCTCCAAGCTCTATTTTTGCCCCCTTTGTTGAATATCAGATGGTTAAAGATTTGTGGGTCTGTCTCAGGGTCTTCTATTCTGTTCCATTGTTCTTCATGCTTATTTTGATACCAATACCATGCTGTTTTTGTTACTACAACTCTATAGTATAATTTCAGATTAGGTATTGTAATACTTCCTGCTTCACTTTTTTGTTTGTTTTTACTTAGTGATACTTTGCCTATTCTAGGTTTCTTATTGTTCCAAATGAATCTGAGAATTGATTTTTCTGTATCTGTGAAATAGACACTGGTACCTTGATGGGGTCTGCACTGAATCTGTATGGCGCCTTGGCAGAATTACCATTTTAATTATATTAATTCTGCCTAACAAAGAACATGGAATGTCTTTCCATTTTCTCAGGTCTTCTTCAATTCCTTTCTTCAGTGTTTGATAGAATTTTATTCTCTTTAATGATTATATGCACACATACATACATACATATATACATACCACAATTTCTTAATCCACTCATTTAATGATGGGCACCTGGGATGATTCCATAATTTAGCTATGGTGAATTGTGCTGCTACAAACATAGATGTGGTTGTGTCATGATAATATGATGACTTTAGATGCTTTGGGAAAATATCCAGGAGTGGTATAGCTGGGTCATATGATAGTTCCATCCCTAGGTTTTGAGGACTCTCCATAATTCTTTCCAGATTGGTTATACTAGTCTACTGCCCCACCAACAATACATAAGTATTCCTTTCTCCCCATCATATTGCCAGCACTTATTGTTGCTTGTATTCTTGATCTTTGCCATTCTGACTGGAGTTAGATGAAATCTCAATGTAGTTTTGATTTGCATTTCCCTGACTGCTGGAGTTATTGAACATTTTTCACTTATTTATTAGCCTTTTGTTCAACTAACTTCTTTCTAATAAGACATCTTCTAGAAGTTGAATTTTACTGTAATTATTAAATCTATTAAAATATAACATGGCCCATCATAAGCTATTTAAAATATAAACATAAACCTGGGGTTTCATATGTACCTTTCCATTATTTCCTGAATGAATTGGGTTTACTTTTAAATTAAGCTTCAGGACAATTTTTGAACTTACAGTGTTAGTTGGATCTTCTTGTAAAATTCGGTCATATAGCTGTATGGCATCATCATATCTATTTAAAAAAGAAAAAGGAACATCGAGAGTAGTTATCTTTGAAATGCAGTGATAGTTAATACAGAAATGTATTAAACTGGCAGGGTTTTAACTGCATTCCTAATTGCTGTCCAAGTCTTCTCATCTGCATGTAACAGGGAAAGTTTACTCCAATGTAATATTTTAATGAAAAACACATTGTACATAAAATACTTATGGAAAAAACACTGATTCAATTTATTCTGAATACAAAGGTAAAAACTAGCAATGCAGTTAGAAAAGATAGAGGAAGAATCATAACCAAACTCAGAAAAGTTGATATTAACAGACTGGAAATATAAACACTTTATGTATATTATGTATACATTAATGGTTCTAATGGAAAACATAGACAAGAGGCAAAGACAGATGGTAATGTAAACAAATAGACAGAGATTCATTTCTTTCTGTTTTTGATTATTTGAAAACCCATATCGATTGGAAACAACAAACAACAAGAATATATTCAACACTCTTGCTGCAAAGATCATGCTGGTTGACATTCTCACTACCTGGTATGATTGATCTTTCTATCTGATCAATTCAAACATAAATGTTTAAAGACAGACTCTATTCTCTATTTTTTGTTTCCCCTGGATGCCTTCCTCAGAATATATATTCAACTTCCTCATTTTTCACAGCTAACTATCCCATAACAATACATTAAAGTCAACAAGTCTTTCCACCCAGAACCATTCTACTTCCTTGTCTTAGTTT
Organism: Aplodontia rufa; assembly: GCA_004027875.1. Taxonomy (NCBI): domain Eukaryota; kingdom Metazoa; phylum Chordata; class Mammalia; order Rodentia; family Aplodontiidae; genus Aplodontia; species Aplodontia rufa. The sequence continues at coordinate 21,603 of PVKS010009808.1, forward strand.
TTTGTTTTTTTCTTTTTCTTTTTCTTGTTTGGTAAATGATAATTGACCATTCAAGACAGAAAACCAAAAGCCATTTTTTTTTAAACTCTCAGTTTTAAAATGTAATCAGTGACCTATTTTCTAATCTTTTCAATTTCTCTTACTCATCCTAATCTTTTTACATTCTCTGCCACAGTATACAACACTACTTCAACAATCTCAAAAAGTGTTTCCTTTCTGAGACTACTCACTACGCTACACACTCATATTAGAATGCTCTTATAGACAAATCCAACTGTTAATTCTTTTCCTGAAATTCCTATAATGGTTTCCCTATACCTTCAGTTGAAATTCCTTACTAGGGCACAAGAAGTCCCATATAATCCAGTATATACCTGTAGCTCCAGCTTCAGTTCTAGCCAAAAACTCCATAATACCTTACATTCTAGACATAATGAACTCTTAATTCTCCTGGAGTTACCCACAGATATGCTTCAGAAGTTACTGCTGAAGAGGGAGGATAGATCAACACTTCAATTAAAACAGTCCACTTTTTCTCTCTTTTCCATTTCTCAGTTAAGTGTATACTTGAAAAAGGGCTTCTGTTTTTTGAAAAGATTGTAAACTTCAAGTCTAGATAATGGTGTCTTTCATTTGCTTTCAGTGTGTATATGTTCATGTACATGTATTTGGATCTGTGTGTGTGTGCTTTTCCCAAAATAGCCAACACTTACATATTGGCAATATCCTTATTTTAGAGGCATGAATCTGAAAAGACTTTAAAGAAAAGTTAAATTATTTGTCAAGTCAAAAACTAGGAAATGGAGAAATACAATTCTGTTGCTTAGAGTCTCCCCAGAGTAGAACATTACTTCAAAGCAGGCTGAAAGAGCAAAGACGTGTATCTCATATTACGCAGATGTTAACCTCTTGTCCATTACAGGACTGCAGGTATTACAGCCATTTCCTTTGTGAAATTTGCATTTTTGTTGATTGTTTCATTTGCTCTGCAATAGATTCTTTTTAATAATTCAATGTCACCTTTCATTACATTTTATTACTTTCCCTATGCTTTAGTTTCTTTCAAAAAAAAAATAATGCCAATTTCTGTATCACAGTATTTGATCCCTAGGTTTCATTCTAATAGTTTTATGTTTTGGGGATTTATATCTCAGCTTTTATTTATGTCAGTCCATTTATGCACATGGTGTGAGATGTGGCTCCTCTTCCAGTCTCTTCCTGTACATATCCAATTTCCCACAGCTTTTACTGCAGCAACTCCAGTTTCCAGCTGTGTGCTGTTGTCATCCTTGCTGAATGCTCCTCACCACACTTGTCACTTGATTTCTGGGCTCACTTTCCTGTTCCCTTGATTCTGTGTGCTTTAAAGCCTGTATCATCCTGTTTTGAGTGCTACAGCTTTGACCATATTAAGATCCTAGAGTATGAGCCTCCACCTTGGTGCTTCTCTCTCAAAACTGCTTGGACAGTGGTCAGTGGAGCAGAGGAAGGGGTTGAAGGGGGAGGAGGAAAAGGAAGGGAGAGGAGCAGTGGATGATTTTTATCAAATCTTCTTATGGACAAATGTGAATACAAAACTGAATTTTACCACTATGTAAATCCACAATGCACTAATTTAAAAAAAAAAACACTATGAATAATATCTGTACGGGAGAGGATGGAAACAGAGGAAGAAAGGGAGGGAAAGGGATGTAACGGGGACTGAATTAGAGCAACTTATATCCCAAGCTTGTATATTTATGTCAAAATGAACACTAATACTATGTATGTCTATAATGAAATTATGGAAAATAAACTAAAAACTGCTTTGGAGAAAGAAAAAAAAAAAGCTAGGAAATGCTAGAACCAGGCTTTAAAGCCAGCTCTTACTCCAAAGCATGATCTAATTTCAGTAGGCTAGAAAAGGCAAATGGGTTACACTATGTCAAATGTTCCTGGGAGTAATCAACAGGATTTGTGCTGAGAAGCACTCTAACACTATTCTATAATGCAGCAGAAAATGACCTTGTGCAATTAATGATGTGCCATCGGTATAGGAGAACCTAGACACAAGCTCCGTTAGCCATTTTAAAATGGAATCATATTCTTCATAAGATTTGGTTACCTTTCCATGGCTTCAAATCTCATGCCTGTTAATCGTTTGACTCTATGACTGCCAGGGAACTGTCTTCTTAACTCCTGGAGACAAAACTGAGAAAAAAATTGGTAAAAAAGATTTGAAGAGCAGCAATTACGTTATATATCCTAAAAGGACTTAGAAAGAATAATCTATTTAGCTTTTACTATGTCCCAAAGTATCTTGTTAGTTCCATATAACTTTTTTGCTGTTGTTTTGCTTTGTTTTTTAAAACCAGTGTTAAGAGACTGAACTCAAGGCTTTGCACATGGTAGATAAGCACTCTATACCTGAGCTACAACCCCAGTCCTAAACTTACTGCTAAGAGAAATATTCAATACCCATTACAGAAAATATTCAATACAAGACACATACCAAGTCTCAACTACTTATATATAACTCATAAAGTAAGTTAAATATAAGATAAAATGGACTGGGTGTGATGGTACACACCTATAATCCCAGTGACTTGGGAAGCTGAGGCAGGATTGCAAGTTCAAGTCCAACCTCATCAATTTATCAAAGCCCTGAGCAACTTAGTGAGACCCTGTCTCAAAATACAAAGTAAAAGGGCTGGGGATGTGGTTCAGTGGTTAAGCACCCTTGGGTTCATCCACCAGTATCAATCAATCAGATAAAATTTAATTAAATAGGGAGGATGGGAGAGGGAGGGAAGACAGGGGGGGATCTAGATGTAACATCCTCTTTACCCCCTTGAGAATCTAAATAATACTTATGCAATCAGTTAATTGTGGAAAATTCACAATCTAAGCATTTATATAGCTTGTAGAGGTGAAATGTAAAAAAAATCAAGAGACTGGGGTATGGACAATGTGGATATAATTCTGGTTTAAGAACAAATTCATATCATATTGTTACTCGATATGAATTTGATTGTACAATAACTCACCTCTCTAATAAAAAATTTTAAAAATATCTAATTAAATACCTACCAATGCCAAGTCATCACGACCATAGTCTAGGGCTGCAATCATCACCTGTTCATATATGATCCAAACTAGATATATAAAGAGAGAGGGAAAAAACAATTAATATAAAAATTTGCCAAACAGGAATTAATGGATTTTCTAGTTTCTGATACTTCAGAGAACATAACTTACAATTGAAAAGTATTATTCCTGGACTTAAGGAAAGAAAGCATCCTTTCATATGCTTTTAGCAATACAAAATATTTAGGCAACTTCTAAAGTAAAAAAAATCCAATTATTTAATACCTACATTGTTCTAAAAGTAAAGATTCTTCATGAAATACATTTTGGCCAGATCAGTAAGTGTAAAAAATATACTTTTTAGCCAGAGATTTGGCAGTCTTGTAAGCTTTAAAACAAAAACTGCCTAGTTGATAGCTTCACTTCTACCAACAAATATATGAAAAAAAAAAATCCTTCTCAAAATATCATTAAATTTCCTGAGTCAAAAAGTCACAGGTAAAAGTGATATAACAAGTAAAGAAAAAAATAAGAGGTTAAAAAAAAATAATTGAAACATATGCTGAGTCTGAAAATAATCATCAAAAAACTTACTATCATCTCCAAGTTTTGAAGCATATTCATTAATTAATTCTTCTCCAACTTCCACGATTTGCTCACTATTTCGTGAGTTTTCTTCTCTCCATTTCCTCATTTTGTCTCGCATTTCTGAAAAAAGTAAACTATTTTTTTCTGCATACTGTATATATACATACACAAACGATATCTAAATATTTGACAAAATGAAATCAACTATTTATGTAAAGAAAATAAACTTATATTAATAAAGAAGTCTATCATATCTCAAAGTTGGTAAAATAATAAATCAAATGGGTAGATCATTTAGAAGACTAAAACAGTATCAGAAGTGATATTGTAACTATACTTGAAAGTAACGAATGGTGTGAATCTGCTACAAAGATGCTCCATCCCTTTTAAGCAACAACGGGTATTAACTTTTGGGGGACAGTAAACTACTTTCAAAGTGTGCTAGAAGTCAAACATTATTTTTCCAGAAAATACATAAAATTACATACAGAAATTTTTAAATATCCAAATATCCTGATGTTTATTCACTGTTCCAAGAATATAAAATTTTCATAATTATATATTAGATTATCAGCAATGAAGGGATATTCAACACAAATTTCCTTAATGACACACTGCCATACAATGAAATAACAATAAAAACAAAGGAAATCTTTTGATTGCATTTTAAATAAGGAATAACATGAAAAATGTAAAATAAAGCCAAAAACACTGACTAAAACAAAAATCAACAGAACTACGTGTAGTATAATGTGACAGGGAATTCTGGACAGCAATGCTATGGTATGAATGCATCTCCCAAAGTTCATGTTGGAAATCTAACCCCCAATGCATTCGTGTTGAGAGGAGGAAGCCTAAAGAGGTCATTAGGTCATTAGGACTCTTCCTAATGAATAAACTGATGCCATTATCACAGGAGTGGGTTCCTGATGACAATATGAGTTGCAGGCCCCTACCCTTCTGCACACACAGTTTTGTCCTTCCACCATGGAATGACACAAGCAAGAAGGCCTACAGTAGATGCAGCTCCTGGATCTTGGACTTCTAGCCTCCAGATCCATGAGTTAAATAAATTTCCATTCATTAAAAAATGTCTGGGGTATTACTGTAGCAGCTTAAAATAGACTAAGAGCTAATAACAACAGAAATAAATGCTAAAAAAAAAAAAAAGCCATCTCTCTAATCTAGTCCCTTTTTGGCAGTGTTATGGACTAAATGTGTCTCATCTCAAATTTTAATGCCCAGTGTAATAGCATTAGGAGGAGGGGCTTTGGGGGGATAATTAGTACCCTTATGAAAGTACCCATAGGTAATTAGTACCCATATGTAAGAGACTATGCCTTTTCCTTCTGCTCTACACCAGATGAGGAAAAGTAGCCTGCGGACCCTCAACAGGCTTTGGATCTGCCAACATCTGCTGCTCAAATTTCCAAGCACTGAGAACTATGTGGAATCAGTTATTTGTGGTTTAGGACACTAGGTTTGTGGTTGTAGTAGTCTGAAATGACTAAGATACATAGTTAAGGTAAAATTATCCTTCCAATTCATCACATATATGCTTTATTATTCCTATCTGAAAATCTTAGATATATTCTGTATTCTTGAAGTACCCTTTTCTTCCTTCTACATAGATGATAGACAAATTTAAATAGCTGAATTAAATATTTGTTGAACAGATGAATTAAATGAACAATATACTGGGGCCCTATAACATAAAAAGAAAATTCATCACAAAATGGAAATAGATCCTAGTTTAATTTAATTTACAAAAATGTCCCCAAAATTTGTAAAATCATTACAAATTAACATATAATTCATTTCTTCAGAAACCTATAAATCAGCTTGTTTCTCACTTTGCACAGAAAATAACTTTGAATTAAGTTTTAAAGATCAAAAAGGAGTTCATAAGACAAGTAAGAAAGTAAATTTTTTTACTAAGGAACTCCTGATAGTTCAATATTAAAGAAATACAGAAAAATCCGGAAATGAGTAGGTAGGAAGTAATAAGACTGAGGTTCTTAGAAGTCTTTTATTTCATACTAGTGAACTTGAAGTTTGTTTTTAAAGGTTTAGGACAATAAAAAAAATTGAGCAAAAGAAAAGCAATAAGATTACAGCCACATGCTAGAAAAATCACTGTGGGACAAGCAAGCAAGCAAAGCAACCAACCAGAAAATCTACTGGAAAAGAGTAAAAACTTCAAAGAAACCAGTCAACGATGTATGACTACTAAAAAGAACATGAACTTAACAGACTTTTTTCAGTCTAAACTTTCATCTTTTGGAAGATCACATTCAACTTACTGAATCTATCTTATTTTCCACACTCATGAATGGAATTAATAATACCTATAACTCAAGGATATGTAGTTTTATATATATTTGGTGGGTATGTGTATGTATAAAGTTCTTAGCAGAGTATATATAGTGATTCAGCTTGACATGATTACAGTCATCTTGAGTCATAACCATCATGATTGCCTCTGAGTAACCCTCCCTGGTCTGTCCCCCTCCCTGCCCCCACATGGTACTCCAGCATGCTATGAATAAACAATAATATTAGAGTGATATATTGAGTTTTACTGACATGGACCCTAGTACTGTTATTATCAGTAATGTGACTGATATCCTGGATATTAGCTTAACATAAACCAGGTACATTCCAGTTTGGAAGAAGATCCTTTTGTTCTAACTACTTTAAAAGTTCCCAACTGCTGATCCAAATTGTGGGGATCCATGTGATCTTGCTGCCATGCAGAACCATATTTCTGTCACTACGTCCTGCAAAAAGCTGCATTTTCTGCAATCTTGGATCTGACTGCCTCAGTTCTTCAGTCTCTCAGCAGTCATTATACACTGGGTTGCTCTGAAAAATCTAGCAAATAGTAAGGATTCAGCATTAACTCTCCCTCCGTGTCAAGAAGTCATCTAAAGGAAATACAAGAATCAAGCAATGGCAACAGATACAGAAAATGGAGAAAAATAGGTACAAATGGTATGAACTATATTCTTTCTTTTTTAAAGAACAAATTGGAAAGACACTGGAAAGATGATGGTGGCTACAATGGCACTATGAATTGTTACAAGATCTACAAATACCAACATCTATGCAGAAGAAAGCTAAAGGAAGCAACAAGTGGCAAGCTGATGGATTCAGCCATAGGAGAATCCCAAAGAGTTGATGCATATTCATTGAAAAGCACCAATAGCCAATATGTGAAGAAGATCTTAAACAAGAAGGACTCTGTTCTTACCCATCCTAGCTGAGTACAAGCAATTAGTGGCAAGAAGAACTGAACTGTATGAAGCACGTGGTCCTCTGTAAATTCTCAAAATTTACTGGAAAAGCCCTAACTTAGGATAAGATTCTAAACAAAACAAAGTGAAATCAAATTCAGTAGCCCAAAGTCAATAGAAAGCCAAAAAAACTCAGAAAGCAATAGTCAAAAACAGAAAAGGAAGCTCTTTGAGATTAAAAAAACTTTACTGAATCCCACACTTCACTTTAAAATTCCAAGAAAACTGAATTTTCTTCTCATAAAAGAGTAACAAAAAAAAAAAGCAATAGGCAAGTATGAACCACATACCTCTTTAATTAGTCTTGGACTTTCTATCAGTCTTCACTTATTTGTTCATGGTCAAGGTAAATTATTGGAGTATCTCATTTCTAAGACATTCCCTTTTATCTACTGATATATCCTTATGACTTTCCCTCAGTCATTCAAAAATATATTATTTTTATGACAAGTTAGAAACAATGAAAAAGAATCATCCCTTGTGATTGAAAAGCTCACAAGCTAACAGAAAAACTATAAACAATAAAAAGAATGAAATGTTTTAACTTTTTTTTTTTTTCAGTTTTCTCTTCTAACCATGTAGTAGCAATGTAGTAGCAGTAGTACATAGTAGTTAAGAGTAGAAATGCCACACTCAAACTGCTTGGGTTCAAATTACAGCTTGATATTAGCTGAGTTAATAACTTTGCCTTTTCAAAGTTCTCACTTAAAAAAAAAGAAGACAAAGATATAATTCTGGTATCACATGTTTATTGCGGTGAGTTAATGAGTGTTTAGTACAGTACACGGCATATCACATGCTCAAAAATTTTTAGCTACTATTAATATTTTGCCCTCTATATCTCCTTCTCTGTTTGTATGTATACTACTAATTCTCTTTTTGGTTTCTGAACCAAGAGGTTTTTGAAGCTTCTCACTATGTCACCTTCTATAATAGCAAATGCTCTCTGTTTTTTATAATTTCACCATCTCTGGCTTTGTCCTTCACATTGAATTTAGCTGAGGGAATTTAAAAAGAGGTCAAGAACCTACATCCCCAGGGCCAAATTCTGTAGCCACTTTTTTTTTTTTTAAGAGAGAGGGACAGTGAAGGTGAGAGAGAGAATCAATTCTATTTAGCTTTCCACATGGCATTTGTTGCTCTGACACTCTGTTGCATATGTGGTGCTGGGGTTTGAACCTGGCGTCCTTGCGCATGCCAGGCAAGTACCGTAACTGCCAAACCACTGTTCCAGCCTGCCATTTGCTTTTTAGTTTCATCAGAACCTATCCCCCTCTTCATTCAGATGATGTCCATGGTGGTTTGTGTGCTACAATGGCGGAGGAGCAGTCAAGATAAACCATGTAGCACACAAGCCACTAATACTCACTATCTAGTCCTTACAGGAAAAACAAAAATAAAAACAAAATAAACTATGCTGACGCCCAATTGAGACCAATAAGTAGCAGAAAGGGCAAAGGATCAATAGTTAAACAATTAGAATTTAAATTCCAACTCTGTCACTGATCTGCATCAGCACAGTGATCTTGGGCCTATCATTAGACATTTCTAACACTCCTACTATAAAATAGAAAAAGATCACAAGCCTATTCCACAGGTCTCTAACAAAACTTTTACATAAAGCAAAAATCTGGACCCCACAAATTGTTACATAGATAATACAACAGTCTGAGGCTTTCTGTTTTTGAACTGATTTTGCCTACAGTTGGGAAGGTATGTATTCATCAATTCTTCACAGGAACCATTACACTCATTTCATCAACTTCCCACATTTTCCTCATCTGCCTGGCCCCTAAGTTTAGGACTCCTAATATTAGGTAATTTACGTGTAGCACTTAAAAAGTGTAAAATACTGCAAAAAATTTGGTTACCTTCATTTAAGAAAAGTAACTGATAACTTTTAGCCACAGGCTAGAAATAAAGGCTTTTCTAGCGTTCTTTCCTCAAAGATGGCTTAAAACTTTTCATTTTAACCTAAGACTCCCCCCCAAAAAGAGGTATGCTCAAAATCAAGGTAGTTTTATTTTATACAAAGTGTAAGTAAGCGGCTCACTGTTCACTTGCATTTTTATTAATTACTGTGTAAATCCTGTGGAGTGATATAAAGACCAAAGGTTATGAGAGAGATGATTATTCTGCTTATTCCTTTTATGAGGACTAGGTGTCACTGTGCTAAGGCAAGTGGCCTCTGAAAGATGGAAAAACACTCCTGCTACTTACTCTGATGGCTCTTTTATTTCAAAACTCCTTCCTCCAATCTTATCTTTTCTCTTCACTTTATTATATATTCTCAAATATCAAGTACAGATTCATTTACATGAAAGAGCGTACTTGTTTTAAGATACTGGTAAGATAATAAATTTTAAATTATTCATAGTCCCACAAATTTTTGTCTAATTGGATTAGTTACAGGGTGTTGAAGAGAGCCATTCTGAAAGAACAAGTCATTTAATTTGAAAAATGGAAGGGTTAATTTATTTTAACATACAGAGAACTCCAGTAGAAGAGGTTTTCAAACTATACTGCAATCCATTAGTGGGATATGCAATCAATTTAGTTTAATTTTTTTCAACATTTAGGAGGTGGTGATAAGACAGACCAAATAGAATAGAATGCACTGCTCATACTTTTCAAGTGAATTTCTGGTTTCGATTTATAAACAAACACTCATATATATGTATGAATATACTTGAATGAGTTGATTTGTAAAATGTGTTTTTTATAGATTGTAAAACTAAAACTGTTATAGACAAGAGGATACACTTTTTTAAAGCACATTTTCTAAGAGCAGTCTATATCTCAAATGATGATCAAGTGTTATGAAGGGGGAGAGATAAATGGTATTAATTTTTCCAGGGAAATTGCTGAAAATAAGTAGTAGTGCCAGTGATGGTGTTGGAAGCAGTGGGCAGAAGGAGAAAGATGAGTTAATTTGGAGTATTACTGTGAGACATCCAAAAGATATGCCCTCAGATAACCGTAAATATAAAACTTCATTTTATAAATGAAATTTCAGGATATGATCTGGGATCTTGCTTATCTTGTTCAGCATTGTATCCTTAAGAATTGGAATAGTGCTAGGTACAAAGTATTCAATTCTATGTTTAATTAGTACATTATTTAGTATATATAGTTTCAATGACACTGCCCACAGAAAACATTTACACCATTTCAGATGTCCTCAAAGCTGATGAGATCTCTGAATTATCTTTTCCCAGGAATGTGCACATATATTCTCAACTTTATACATCAATTCATGGAGTACACAGAACATATAACATGCCTGCAACAATCAGGAATCCACAGATCTTAAGTTTAATAACCACTGATAATATATTAAGCAGGGGGCTAAAGAAAGAATCATTGGGCATTCAGAAAAGAAAGAAGCAAGTGGATGTGGAACTCAGCAGAGGAAAGATGAAAAGTAAGAGAGCCTGAAGAAATGTCATTAAGAAAACATGGAAAAAACTTTTCATAGAGGGACTGATCTACAATAGCAAATATAGTGCAGATGTACAAAACACAAACATTAGAGTTGACATCAGATTTTCCTAAACACCTTAAGAGAAGAGGTAGAGTACAGAAACCACATTGTGGTTACTAACAGATGGGGGAAAAAAAGAGAAAACAGGAACAGTGATCATAAACAACTGAAATTCTCTTAAACATAATACTAAGTTTTTTTTCAACAAATACTCATTTAGTGTCTATGTATACTAGCAGGCAACTGTGCTAGGTATCCTATCCCTATCCAGCCTAAAAATACATTCTCAAGCAATCTGACTACTCGCCTTACAACTCTAAATTCTTTCCCACCTCTATTATTCTAACAAATTCTTTATGTAATAGATGCTTTCAAATGATTGGATGAATAAGCCATATATTCTATATTTTATAAAGTTCATTAAGGACTTGGAAAGTGCTAGAATTACTACATAGATCTTTCATAAATAGGTGATAAATTTTCCTATCACAAGAACTACAGTATTCTTTCAACTAACCAATTCATGTAATTCAGTGGAATTCCTAAAGGGACAGATCTAACACTGCTCCCCTCCAAATCTCTGAGAGACCTCCCATGGACCTCATATATCCTAAAAATCTGTTATTCTAAGTCTCTGAAGAAAAAAAAAGTCTGGAAAACGCCTTTCTTAAAATTCCCCTGAAATAGAGTTCTATTAGTTGAGTTGCCTAAGTTCACCTAAGATACTAAAGAATTCCAACACTAGAAAAATGATTCATAGCTATATTTTTGGATTTGTTAATGTTTCTTATTAATCCCATTAACAATTCATTTGGTCAATAAATAGAGTTCTTCCCAAATGTCAAGTACTAGTGATGTGATAGTGGACAAAATAGGACTGGTCACTTTCATTTCAGGAGAGACAAAAATTTAAAAGACAAGTAAGTGTTTCAATGGTATGAAAACACCATTAATCCCAGGATAGGTTTTGTTTCATTTTTTTTCCCTTTATTCATTTCTCTTTTTTTCTAAATTTTGGAAGAGGGATGGGGGAAAGGTGTGGGGAACTTGAGTAATCAAGGAAGGCTTTCTGTAGTACACAACTTGCAAGAATTCTGAGAACTGATAAAGTTTAATGGAGGTGAGAGTAAGCCATATTGAACATATCTTAATAATACCACTTTTGAAAAATTATGAAACATTTTTTAAAGTATCAAAGAGAATATCACTATCTGGCTGAAAGGATATACCCTGACAAGTCTTTTAAACTTATTTATAGGTTTGTCTTTTCCAATAGACTGAAAATTCTAGAAAGTAGGAACTGTCTTACTTATGTGCAAAATCTAATACTAAGCATTTAAGACTTTTGTTTAATTATAATGGATCCCCCCAAATCAAGCAGATACAATATGCCACAAGCCACAAAACCAACATATTAGCAAACACACTCTAAGTATAAAGGATTTTTGTCTTTTCCCTTACATGTCTGCAACTTCTTAATACTTGGGAAATTTATTCGTGATCAAACAGTAACTATAACTTTCAGTCCACGTGTTATCAGGTGATTATTTAAGCATCCCCAAAGGCATTCATTGATAAAAATAGCTATTGAAGTCTTCTGTACTTTGCTGAATGATAGCAATATGAATTTCAGTAACAAATTTCATGCTTTAATGAAACTCAAATTTCTTCTCTCATGCATGCCTCCAACTATAATTTCTGAGAATGGAAAAAAATCTTAAGAGAACGGGTCCAACATTTGACTGCTTTTAAATTTAAAGTACACTCTGCCCTATATCCACCAAGGATGGGGGCAGAAGAATGCCACAAGTAAGCACTTGTCCAAAAGTTAAGCAGTTATTTTCCCTTTAATAAACGGATTTACTGCTGGGGAGTAAATACGAAACTGTGTGGTGTGTGTAAAAGTGCTTTAAGGGGGTTGGGGGGCAAAAACCAAAAAGGAGAGAAATTAGAACCGCGGTTTTGAAGAAAGAACAAAATGTAAAGAAAGTGGAATGCAGAATAATCAATTTGTCCACGGGTCTTCTACACACCATTTCTGCACACACCTGAAACTCTTCCAAACACTCCACAACACAAGGCCCTGCAGGCCCTTTATTTCTTGGCTTCAAAGAAGATTCAACTATCCACTACCCGGCCCCCTCCCCGCCGCCCAGGAACCTAAGGAGGAGTGTGACAGCCTAAGCTCCGGGTCCCTCTGGCCTCGTCAACGGAAGCTGCGCGGGGCCGCTGAAATGGCATGGAGGTATGTATGTTGGTCATTCTATAAAGGAACGGATGCAGTAGGGAATGCCACAGAGCGGGTGGCCGAGTCAAGGAAGCGGTCTGCCTCAACCTCCTACGCTTGGCCCCCTCCCCTCCAGTGACAGCTCCGTGCGGAAAACATACCGGAGAACCCCCTAGTACGAGGGTAGTGGGTGCTTCCGAACGATATCCCAGAGCTTTTGATCTTTCTATGACCGCCCCGCCCGGAATTACCTTCCCAAGTGACATCGTAAAGCTCTGAGACCTTCGCCATCTTCCTAGAGCCTAGCGGCGGCGGGGTGAGAGGGCGGGGAGACGCAGTCACGTGATGTGCGACCGGGCAGCGGCGAATTACGAAGGCATTTCTCATTGGCCGATACAGCGGAGTGGGCGGTACCCTGCGCGCACGTGCGGAAGGGCTTTGGCAGGAAGGGGGCGGGGCTAGAGGGGCCGTACGTGTAGCGTCCGGATGCTGAGGACGCTTTGGCGGCTGGCCGGCCGGCGGAGCCAGTTTGGGGTGAGGTTTTATTGTGGAATTTTAACAATTACGGGCTTTTCAGTGGCCACCACTCCGTGTTCTTTTTTTCCCCACATTTTTTTCTGCATGTACTTATTTTTACTTTCTTCATGGTCCCTAGTCAATACTGCTGTCTTCAGGACCCGCTGCAGTGCTACGTTCTAATGTTTTCTTTCCCGACTTTATTCCTTCCCTGATTGGGTTCGCTTTCCATTTACTTATTAATGCTCGAGAACAGCGTCCCAAAAGTGTCGTTAAATCTCTTTGAAGGACTAAGTAGGATTCTCCCTATTTGCGCTCTATGCCCACAAGAATGCCCTTCTACTGACCTGTACCATTAATGTCCTTCATGCATGCAATTACTTTTTCCCTGCCTGCCACCATTCGAGATACGAAACTTCTGAAGAGCAGACAGTTTTTAAGTGTAAATAATGAAGAAGATGCAATCAAGATTTGAGAAGGAGGATAAAAAAAAGTTCTATCCTATAAGCCCAGAGAGTAGAATTTGTTTTTACCAATTTTATTTTAGTTGACAAAATTGTGTATATTTAAGGTATGCAGAGTGATGGTTTGATATAAACATACATTTTTAAATGTCTCACAGTCAAGCTGATGAATGCATCCTTTACCTCTCATAATAACTGGGGAGTCCAGAGGGTTTGGGTGTGAGAACACTTGCTATCTATTCTCTTTACAAATTTCAGGTTTACCGTACAATAACTATAGCCATCATGCTGTGTTCATTAGCTCCTTAGAAGCATTCATCTTATAACCAAAAGTTTATACTCTTTAACCAATATTTCCCCATTCTCAGACCCTGGCAACCACAGATTGTTTTTTGTTCAAAAGAAAGAACAATCAATGCCATCTGCCACATAGAAGTCATATAAGGACAGAAAAGACCAGTAAATTTATAGACTTAGGTTCTGAACTTCATTCTCTTCAGACTAAATAGATTCTTAAAACCTCCTTCATTCAAAAAATTGAAAAAGACTCCACTCAAATTTACATTCTACTGTTCCAATAAAACAATCTGGTTTAATGGGGAGAACAAGAACTTTCATATTTGAATCCAGATCTTACCAGGTAGTAGCTACGTGAGTTTCAGCGCATCTCTGAGCATCAGGGATGCTCTTATATAGCAAGATAACACACTTGAATTGTTATCCAAATTAAAAGAGCTGCTGCAACTAAAGCACCTACATGGCACATTCATGGAGGTACCAGTCCTTTGTCTATAAATAGTATTGTATGATGATGACTCGTAAATTCATAAATCTCCCCTAAACCCATTTCTGCTTGCTTGACATGTTCACTTAGATGGATAGCTAATATGCATCTCTAAGAGTTATAGCTCAAGCAGAACTCTAGGTTCCTGCTACTATTTCTGCTACTGCCAGCTTGCTCTTTCTCATCACAATTGATAAAAACCATCCATCAGTTGCACAAGCTAAAATGATAGGAATTATCCTTGATTCCCTTTTTTGCTACCCTTCTTCATTTTCATTCTATCAGCACATTCTTTATTTAATTTTCAAAACATTCCCCAAATTCATCTATCTCTTTTGAACTCCACTAGCTTCTAGCTTAATCGGAGCCACAACCGTCTGTCTGTTGTCCCTTAACCAACCAACTTTGTTTCATTCTTGCTATATAAAATCTGTTTTATAAACAACAGCTGTACTGGCCTTTTAAAAAAAAAATCAAAAATCAAACCATAGTAGTCCCCTGCTTAAAGCCCTCAAATGGCTCCTTAGGGCAGTGAAAATATGCTCCAAGAGCTTTACTGTGGTTTATAGGATTATACTCAAAATGGCCTGCATTTTGAGTGCCTCCCTTACAGTAACTCCCATACCTCAAATACTTAGTATCCCATCTCTCTTCACTAGTCCCCAGCTATTCCCACCTACTTCAATTCTTCAACTTTGCTTAGCTTCTATCGGCATTGGGTACGGCATTTTCCCAGCTTTTCCCTTATCCTAGAGGTCCTCTCAAGGGCATCAAGTGACCATCAACTTTTGTCATTCTTATCTATTCCAAGAGAAACCTTTCTTGACCATCTAATAAAAATAAAGCCCTTAGTTAATGCCTGTAAACATTATGACACTTAGCACTATATGGACTTTGTCACTTTAACCTTGCAACATCCAGCCTAGAAAAATACCTAGCGCATAGTAAATATTTGTTGATAGAATGAATGGTGTAGATAAAATAACTGATGGCTTGTATTAGTGTTAATATTTCATGATTGTACACACATGAACTCTCTTTGAAGAATATTTTATTTTCATACCTGATACTTTCCTAAAATTTACAAATTCAACAAATGAAGGAACCATGATAATTCTATATCTCAATCTCATACCATAGTATATTGCATACAAAAGGCACTTAATATTTGCACGAAATTATTGATGTCTAAACAGTTTCAAGGATACTGGGCTGGATAGCAGATTTGGACAATGGCTTTGACTTGAGTGACAACCTAGCCACGCCTACTGTATGAAATTGCTATGCTTAGAAGTTGTCCGTTTTCTGTGTTATGGTTTTGGGGTGGAGGTGGTACCCTTGGTATAATTTAAGGAAGTGTATTTTAAAGACTTCAGTAATTTTAAAGTTCACAACTCATTTCCTCAACTCATTGAGGAAATAAATACTTTCTTAATCACTTATACTAAATGTGTAGCTAGCTACTATTGTCCATTAGGGAGTAAGTCATATTAAAATAAGTCATTCAGAATTTTTAATCTGGAAGACTGATTTCATTTTAAAGATAGAATACTTATTTTTTAAACAATATTTTTCAAACTGTGTTTTGCCTCGAGCTTTTATTTTGTCACACACTATGTGTACATGTATTTCAAACAAATTTACAAACTATTACCATTTGTCCTCTACATTTTCTATTCAAATTTAGTGAATTCCATTTTATTTTCTAAAATTACTGGTGCAATACATCAATGGGGTCATGACCCATAGCTTAAAATACACAAAAGAATGTTGTATGTATTTTCTAATCTGGGGCCCTGAAGTGAAATGATTTGCCCAAGTTCTTGCCACTAATAAGTAAGATGTTTTATTCATACGTAGATAATCTATTAGATCATAAATAAAAGTAAAATATTTATGAGAACATATATTGAAGAGAAATTTTGTCACTAATACTATTCTTCTGTGTGGGGAAAGTGATTGTTTATACATGTCAATATTTCATATGTGTAATAAAATTTGCCTTCCTCAGATACACTGAGGAAAAAATTGGTATATCAATGTCAAAAATTCTATATTCTTCTTTAATATTGTATAATAATTATAACTGTAAATAAAAACAATTCTATAGATAAAATTGTAACCCTGAAAACATGAACATATACTATACCGTAACTCCACCTTTATGGGATATTCTCAAAGCTTCCTATACTATTGCTCATTTGAGAAAGGAGTTTTCATTTATATTAAAAATATTTAATCTACTTTCTTTTTTGCCATTAATTTATTTTTTATCTTTTTAATTAGAGCTTTATGTTTGTACATAGTAGCCAGATTCATCTCGATAAACTCATACATGCATAGAAATCAATTTTGGTTCATGATTCTCCCATTTTTCCTCCATCCTCCCTCACCTCTCTCTTTCTCCTTTCTCTACTCTGCTAGACTTCCTTTTGCTGAGCTTTTAATTTATATTTGATTGGTTCTTTATGTAATCTTATCCTTCCCTTCTTCCCTTCCCCTTTCCTTTTTTTTTTTTTTTTTTACTGTAGCTTCTACATATGAGAGAAAACATTCAACCTTTGAGTTTATGAATTTCAGTTACCATTACTTCTATTTCAGGATTTCTTTCCTATATGGTCTTAAAAGGTGCATGGCTGTAGGGAGAGTAAGGATGAAAGATGAACCTTCTGAAGGCAATTCTCATAGGAGGTATGTTGGTGGGCTTCAGTTCACCCCAAGAAATGAGAAACTGAGTCTGGTCTGGTGGCATCAGACAAAATCTGACCACACAATCTGTGTGGTTGGGTGTACTAGAAAATGATTTGCAAACCTGCTTTTGGTGGTTGTTACTGATCCCTGGGCCAATTTTAATTTTTAAGAAGAAATGTTATCAGGAGCTTCTTGGTACTTGTCCCAGGTCTCTCACTGAAGCACAGTTGAGGTGGCCAAGGAACTGTGCAAGTATAGACTAAGTGGCTTACCTGGGGAAGTTTCTGTTCTTTCTTTCTTTCATTTTTACTTTTTCTTTGCTTGGGAAATTTGATCTCCAAGGTAAAACCTTGGAGCCAAGTTAAGTTTTACTCCTGGTCAGTCCAACTCAATTCTTGAGCACAGGTTGCTCCAACATTTGGGACTGAAGGCAGCTCTATCCACCAAGCTTGGCTCTGCCTGTTCTGAGCCTTGAAGGAGGCTCTGGCTAGGTGGTGGGAGCACAGTGTCACTGACTAGGCCAGGAATGGCTCCATTGCCCTCAGTTCCCTCTGCAGAACCTCAGTAGCCCTGCAGAGTTTGGGTTCTTGCTGGTCTTGTGCAGGACACGGAAAACTGACCACTTCTAAGCACAGCAATTTCATACAGTAGGCGTGGCTAGGTTGTCACTCAGTCAAAAGCCATTGTCCAAATCTGCTATCCAGCCCAGTATCCTTTAAACTGACTCCTGACCTCAGGATGGGGGCTGCCCTGCTGTCCACACAGCCAGGCTCCATTACCTCTAAGGAATGTGGGAGAGGCCAGGCAGAACATGACTTCTTCATTGACATAGGTGGCCAGCAGAAGCTGCAGATGACCAGCAGCCCCTTCTGACACATGCTTATCTGTTTTTGAATAAGGTCTGGCTAGCCCTGCTGTAATCTACTTTCTCGAACAGAGCACTACTGCATTTTGGAGACTAATACCAAGGAAATGTCTAGGCATCAGAATATTAAGTTATATTAATATCCACATTATGAATAAAATGTATCAGATATGATGGGAAGACTTATTTAATGTGATATAATGTTTTTTATGTGAAGCTGTTTCATGGTTTGGAATTTTTGCTACAGGATTAAGTTTGAATATTAGAACAACAATGAATCAGAATGAACTGGGGTCAGGCAGGAATAATTTTGCATAAGTCCACATTTTATTTGAAATGGGATAAAATTTGATTATTTATTGAGCCAGATTGGCTCACAAAGAATTTTAGAGTGCATTTCTTTTATGGTTTATTTAATTCATTTAATATCTTTAGACATTATGAAAGACTAAAGCAACTTCTTAAATTTAATAAACTTTGCATCATGTATTAAATGTACATTATTTAACAAGACAGAGTCTAACACTGTTTTAATTGATTTTTTAATAGTTAGAATCTTCATCAAATCTTTTATTTAGAATCTACCGTCTGCTTTATTCTGTCTTAATCATAGCAAATTAATGCCCCATGTTATGTAGCACATTTTATAACCCATATTTGCTATGACAATTACCCATCAAAGTGAATTGTTTTCATTAGATCTCTCATATAAAATTTACCACAGCTTTTAAATCATGTTATTGTTTTGAATTAGTGGATCATAACCATGATCCTTTTTTTTATTTACAGGAAAATATTACTTATTTAATCTTCATTCTATGTCAGTAGATTTTCACTCTGACATACCATGGAAGGACATTTTCCAACTTTCCTTAGAGTTTTATTTACCAAAAACTAGATTAGCATGAATTGTTTTAGGCATTTATTGGACATTGTTTTTATTATATTTTAATGGATTATCCAATTACTGTGGTTCTCCAAAATACATGTGCCTGTACCCCCTTTGCTGGCCTAACTGGAGCATTTTGGCTCTTCTCATTTTTTCAAGTTTGCTGTCATTTGCAACGTGTATATTTTTAAATATGCCAGTCATTCATTTCATATACAATTACATTATTTTAGAACACAAAAGAGGACCTCTGGGAAACATTTCCAGTGAGATCATTTTGCTCTTTTACAATAGAATTTACAAACTGATAATTATGCATTTGTGCCATAGTTTTAACAGTGAAGAGGAAAGTGCATCCAGAAAGAGTACACCCAGAATTTTCCCACATAGGCAATAAATTAGAGCAGTTTCTTTTTTAGATTTATAAACATACTTAAGAATCCACTTTTTCAAATGTTTTTTGTTTAATTCCCCCCCATAGTATATTCTGTTCCAAAACACACATACATCGTGTAAATGTAACAGTCCTTGTATTAAAATGTATATTCATAAAGATCCATCTTTTGGATACCAGATATTCCTAAATACTACTACTGTGGCCCAGTGGTCTCTGGAGACCTTCTAGATTCTAGTTTTTACAGTAGAACTGTCAATTTAATTCTTTACTTGAAAAAAATGTCCATAAAAGCATTATCTCCAACAAATAGCTTTATGGCAAACTCATAAAAAAAATACTAAATGTTAACATACATATGCAATAATTGAATGTTTTCTAATAAAGATGTAAATTTAATTTTCGAACAATCCCTTTTTCTAGTGATTTGGTAGTATTCTACTTACAAGTGACCAAATTCTTCTTTTAGTCCTGTAGTAGTTGTGAGCTATCATATTCTGGCCAATAGGCCACATGCAATTTACTTTACTAGTCATCATTTTTTTTTCAGTAGTCATGCTGACCACTTTGGTCTAAAATTAGCTTAAAAATCAATAGTCATAATGGACATAAAGTCCCATCTTTCAGATCATTAATTACATGCCCTTTTGCACATAGTAGGGCTTAGGTAAGCCCATGGATTTATTTGGGAAAAAGACTGATTTCCTGGTATAATCTCAAAGACTGCCCATCCCCTAAATCCATTCCACCAACCCCACGATACATTAACACTCCACTCCTAAGGAAACAACACAATCTCAACTTTTAAGAACATAATTTATGTAACATAATTTTTTAACCTTTATGTAAAATTCTTTTTCTTAAAACTATGAGATAAGGAATAATTGCTGCTACCTCACTAGGTGTTGCTTCAGCACTTTATTACTCTAATTTCCTTATATTCGTTACATTTCTATAATACATTTATTTTGAATCTTTAAAAAACAGGTTTGAACATTTGTATAGTTTAGGGGAAGGGAGATGACTAGTTGGGGAGTGGTATGATTTCAGTCAATACCATTTTTCTAGCGATAGCAATGTAATGAAATTTTAAACCCAAGCTCAATCTAATTATGAGAAAACATCAAACCTTCACATAACAGTCTTAGCAAATAGTAGCTGTGGTACTTTGGTTCTTTGGGGAAAAGACATCAAGGTGGAGTTAGGAATGCAAAAGCTAGCTAGGTATACTCTATCTGAAAGACAAAAGAGAAAGAAAATAGGATGAAGAGAGAGAGCCATCACGCCATAATGTAAGGTAGGTAGGTAGGTAAGAAGCTAGAAAAGCCTCAGACTTATCAGCCAACTCAACGTAAAACTCCTGAGAAAAGGTTTTCCATTACAGGAGTCCCATACTGGGGCAGAAATGGCCAAGCCTAGTATTCTGCTTCCATATTGTGGGGCAGCCCAAAAGGCCATGGCCTCAACTCAGAAGCCAAGGTAAATCCTGGAGTTTGTGAGTTCCCTGCATTCCTTGATTCTGAACAGCAAGTTTTTGTCTGGTGGGAGATTTGAGATTTGAATCATTTTCTGGAGTGAGAATTAATGTTATTAGTAATACAAAACTACTAGTAATACAAAAACTACTATTAATATAATGACTGATAAATTATCTAGAACATCATCTCTTTATTCAGATGCTAAATATCCAAGTATCTCAGAATTTTCAAAATGCCTTTCTAAGAATAGCAGTATAACTAAAAAAGGCAGCATTTCTAAAATTTTAGAACTCTTGATTTCCACATTTTTATTGGTAAATTGTGGTTACACGTATTGATGGGATTTGTTGTTACATATTCATACAAGCACACAACCCATGACAATATAATTTGGCCAATATCACTCCCCAGCCTTTCACCCTCCTACCTATCTCCTACCCTATGGTCCCTTTCTTCTACTTATCTCGCTTTGATTTTTAGGAAATCCAGCCCAACCTTTGTTTTCCCTTTTTCTCTCTAGCTTCCACATATGAGAGAAAACATACAACCCTTAACCTTAGGGGTTTGACTTATTTCACTTAACAAGATGGTCTCTAGTTCCATCCATTTTCCTGCAAATGCCGTAATTTCATTTTTCTTTATGGCTGAATAAAACTCCATGGTGTATGTATACCAAATCTTTTTTCCAAATTTTCTTTATCCATTCATCTGTTGATGGACACTCAGATTGGTTCCATAGTTTGGCTATTATGAATTGTGCTGCAAAAACATAAATGTGCATGTATCACTGTAATATGATGATTTTAATTCTAGGATAAATACCAAGAAGTGGTTTAGCTGGGTCATATGGTGACTCTATGCCTAGTCTTTTGAGGAGCCTCCATACTGATTTCCATAGTGGTTTTACTATTCCACCAAAAGTGTAAAAGCTGAACTCAGGAGTTCCATGAAATACTAGAAAAGTAGGAAAACGCTGCACTCAGAATGCCGTTGGAGCTGAATGTGGTTGCACACACCTGTACTCCCAGTGGCTTGAGGCTGAAGCAAGAGGATTGAAAGTTTGAAACCAGCCTTAGCAATTTAGCAAGGCCCTAAGTAAATGAGACCCTGTCTCAAATTAGAAAATAAAAGGGTTGGAGATATATCTCAGAGGTAAAGTGTCCCTAGGTTCAATCTCTAGTGCAAAAAAAAAAAAAAAGCCTCTTGGTAATTCAAGGGCAAGCTTCTGTAACTGTCATTGATGATTTCTTGTTAATAAACTTATGGCTAAATTTTATCAGTATTTCCCCCAACAATATATAATTGGTTGTATATAAAATATGAATGCTACATAAATCTGTAGACCCTCAACGTCAACTTGACCTTATCCCTTTTGAATTCCAGTGAGCCAGCCCTGCTTAACACCTCCTCTGCTGCAAACATGCTCTTCTAGAAAATAGAATTACAAGTGATCAGTATTCTGGGCTTCCAGAAGAAATGATACAGTGAAATTAGTACCAAATAGGAGGAGGCAGGGTGCTTCCCAGCTTCCCCTGAAGAGCAAAATTATTGAAGATGAGGTTCCCACTTTCCCATTTTTATCCCCTCTTTCTTCCTCCGACATACTGATTTGAGTGTGTGGTAAGGTGAAAAAAGTTTCACTTCTGAGAGATACAGAAACATCACTTCTTACCTTGTCATCCCACTGTCCTGTATGTGAAGAAATGAATACTTGTTTACCAGAGAACTGTGGTTTGAGTGGAATGATTATTTTATCAAAGTTCAGCAGATGCTAATTAAAGCCATTCATTCCAGTAACATGATAAGGTAGTCTTTTGGTTTGCTTACCCATGTATCCGCGTAGATAATCTGTAGGAGATACTTTGCTCATAAGGACAAAATACTCAGACTTTTTGTCTGTAGAAATCCTTGTCTGATTTCCCCAGAATGGGGTTAGGTGCCGTTCTCATATGCTCCAGTATTCCCTGAACTTTTTTTTCCTCAGAAGCACTAGCCCACTCTCTTATAATTGTTACTCAAACATGTACATGACTAAATTCTAACATGTTTTTGACACATGTGTGTCATGTTCATAACCTGTGCCCAGAAAGCCAGTTAAGTGTGGAAAGGCAGAAGCTCCTTATAAACAGTGCTTACCAATTTGGGGGCTTTACAAACCAGTACAGTTTAAAGAAAAAGGTGGAGTGGGAGGGAAGTTGTCAGCTTTTTATTTTGTTAAGTGATGACATTAAAGTAACAACTACAATTTACTTTCACATCATTTCATCTAAAAATTTCTATTTTAACACCAAAGGAATTGTAAGGATTCACTAAATAACAGTTCCTGAAAACAACTAAATGTTACTCCTTTACCAGACTTGTGACAACTTCTACCTGGATTGGGATCACATGGAAAACACTTTGAGAACCACTGACAAAATACTTAAATCCTGTTTGATAGATAAATTGTAGTATGAAATTATAATTCACTGATTTTCAGAGTAGAAACTCCTAGATTAATTTTTAAAGTAATGTTTTCCAATAACTAAACTTATTTCCTGACCTTACTATCTGTATCTTTAAAGAAGTCACTGTGCATCTTGGCATGTGATTTCCAGCTGTAATCATTATCTTCTTCAAGATTCTTTTCTTCCTTTCTGGTGAATCTCTGAAGAAGTGAATATATTTCTTTTTAAATGAGAGAGGGACAGTGAGAGAGACAGAGAAAGAGAGGAAGCAACTTTAGTTTTTCACATGGCCTTATTTGCTCCAACACTTAGTTGTGTACGTGGTGCTGGGGTTTGAACCCGGGTCCTCGTGCTTGCCAGGCAAGCGCTGAAACTGCTGAGCCACCGCTCCAGCCCAGAAGTGAATATATTAAAAGTAAGATTTATACATATTATAAATTATAGTAATTTGTTGGAAGAAAGATTGCTTTAGCCTGATATAAGAAGAAAAATAAAATTACATTTGAAATATCTCATAATGCAAAACATTTCTGGCAAATTTATTTTAGATATAGCTCTTCTCTCTTAAATTCAGCAAAATTCATTTTCAGTTAAATTTTATGCTAAAGAAGAGTAACTGTTAGTTTTGCATTTCACAAGTCATAAAGATTCTTCTTGATTTCATTGATAAAATAGTGAATATATAAAGAGCATTTTTATTGGAAATGGAGCAGAAGACATTGTTATCTCTACAGATAGGTATGGTATTAACAAATGGAAAAGACAATAAAGAAAATACAGCCACAGTGTTTCTATTTTAAATTTCACTACTTTGAGAACCCATGGGATAAATTACAGCAGCCTTTGGGAAAGCAGCACCATTAAAATTAGGAGATGGAAAAGTTTAAATCAATGATGATGTAACCTAGACCCTTGATGATACAGGAGACTCCCTTGTAAATCCTGCCTGTGTGCAGTGTCTGTTGTGATGATTCAGACCGAGAGACTTTTTTTTTTTAAGAGAGAGGAATAGAAGAAGAGAAAGAAAGAGTCAACTTTATTTTTTTATCTGGGTCTTGTTTTTCTGACAGTTATGTATGTGGTGCTGGAGTTTGAACCCATGTACTTGCATATGCCAGGCAAGCACTGTAATCACTGAGTCACTGCTCCAGCCCCTGAGAGACATTTTTTAATCTGTCTTGTGCCTTTATAAATCTGTGCCTTCTCCCTATTTTTCTTACTTACTATTGTTATCCTTATGTGAAAAAAGGAAACCTTAATGTACTTTTAGTCAAATTTTTATAATACTGATATTAAAAGCAAAGTGTTATTTTGTTATAAAATAATTTTGCAAGTAAATTTCCCAGCTAAATTCCTGCCTCCCACTGAAATAGAAATAAAGCAATATGCACATGTAAGTATATAAATTAGAAATCTCATGAGTTACAGATTTTGGAGTACTATAAACTCTGAAAAAATTGTGTTTTTTTTAAGTGGGTTTTTTGACTCATTACAACTTGAAAATAAGGGGGTAGTACCTTTGATTCAAGTTTGAAGTATATAACATGTACAGTCAAACTTGTGAGAAGTGATCTATTTTAATATCAGCTGCCCTAATTAAAACACTACCTAATTTAAGGAATAATTTAGTGGCCAGAAATGGTATTTATGATTGTTAATAATCTAGCTTGATTCAGCATGAGCATACGACCTAAGGGGTTAGATTTGAATTATATAGTTGTTTTACAATGTAAAATGTAAACTAGTCTTATAGGTTTTTCATTTAGTTCATAAATAGACTAATAATACCTTAAACCATTAATTTTGAGCACAAGAACTCTCATTCTAAAAATTCTAGGAAATGAAAAAAAATGATGTTCATATCATTTTTGAAAAGGGTTAATGATAATATTTTTTTAACTATCAGGAGCTAAATTTGGCTTATCACTCATGAAAATAGTTATAAGCAGCATAATATCAATAAATAAATACTAAAGTGTCAACACAGACAAGATTATCAACCTAAGCTGCACACTGAGCAAAACTAACTGAAAAACAAAAGTTCAACTACAGTGTACTGCTCCACATTTTGAGAGTAGTTCTCTAAATTTCAGATTATGGTCATTTAAGATCAGTTACATTAAACTAACTTAAATAGAAACATTTTTTGATTAGGAAAGAATTTTTTAAATTTGAGAGAGAAAACTATATATTATTCAATAAAATATGAAAACTTTTGATGAAAGATCCAGGTAGCTGAGTTTCTGAAATGTATCTTTGATGTATCAAAAGAATTTTTTTTAAGAAATTGTAACAAAAATGAATACCAAAATGAAGTTGTAGCAATGCAGACAATGATCTGAATAAAACGTGACAATTAAAGGATGTAATTTTGCCCCTAATATACTCAAATATGGACATTCTTTAGAATTCGAAAATTTTGACTCAATTTCTGGCTTTACCATTTATTAGTAATATAACCTTTTGTAAGTCCTTCAGTATCTCTTTTGATAAATACTTCCTGTCATTTAATAACACATTCCTGACAGAATTCTTGACAAAATTAAATATGAAATGTCTATTAAAAACAGAATAAGGGGCTAGAGTGGTGGCTCAGTGGCTTGCCTGGCACCCACGAGGATACAGGTTCAAACACCACCACCATGTATACAATGAAGTGCCAGAACAACAAAAGCCACATGAAAAACTAAATAAAATTGATGCTCTTTCTCACTCACTCTCACTCTCACTGTCCCTCTCTTTAAAAAAGAAAAAAAAGAAAACTAAGGATAAGGGCCTGGAGTGGTGACTCGGTGGTTATGGCACTTGCCTGGCATGCATAAGGACCAGGGTTCAAACCCCAGCACCACATACACAAGTAAGTGTCAGAGAAACTAAGGCCAGATGGAAAAATAAGTAAAAACTGACTCTCTGTCTCTCTCTCTCCCTCCTTCCTTAAAAAAATTAAGAAGTGATAATTTTAATGAAGTCACCATCATGGACTGTTTCTATTTTCTTTTCCATTTGTTACTCAGTTATAGTACAAGATGATGTACTAAACTTTGTGATTTTTTTGTGACAGTTAAATGGAAGTCTGATTTAGATTTGAAAATAGTATCTCAGAAGCAGCAAAGGTAATTTCCATTTGTTAACTTTTTATCCATACTTATTTGCTTAAATTTTATAAATCTACATTTTTGTCCTCAATTTTCATCCAGATAATACAGGGAGTCCACATATTTCTTAAGCTTATAAAATAAAGCATCTACCTATACTAAATTAACTTTTCTGTGACGATTTAAAATGCAGTGAGATTATAATCTCATCTCTTATATATCTTTCCACAATAATCTAAAACTTAACCTCTTTAGCCCATTAAAAACCCTGCTAACATTCACTTTTTCTCCCCCTTTCTTCTATTTAGAGTTCCCTCTTAATGACCTTGGGGGAGGGCCAAAATATGAGTGTCATTGAACAGATTTTTAAAATTTTTTCAGCTTTAAAAGGAAATAGAAGGGGGGTGGCTGGAGCACTGGCTCAGCAGTTGGAGCATTTGCTTGGCATGTGCAAGGATTTGGATTCAAACCCCAGCACCACATACGCAACTAAGTGTTGGAGAAACAAAGACCAGATGAAAAACTAAAAGTTGATTCTGTTTTTCTCTCCCTCACTCCCTCTCTCTCTTAAAAAAAAAAAAAAAGGAAATATAGGCAGTTATCTGGAAATGAACATACTGGGCCAAGCTCATGGCACTTATTCACTTATTCCTATAATCCCGGTGATTTGAGAGGTGAGGAGGGCAGGAGGATTGAGGCTAGTCTGAGCAACTTAGACCCTGAATTAAACTAAAAAATTAGTAAGGGCTGGAGGTATAGCTCAGTGGTAGAGCACCCCTGGATTCAATTCTCATTACTACAAAAGAAGAAACAAAAAGAACATGTGGGATATTTTTATGGGGACCAACATGGTATTTCATATATCTTGCATTTAAAATCTGTCTCTTCTAGTCCATCACTCATTAGCCTAACCCTGTTCCTTGTTGCTTACCTATATATAATATAGACAGAAATATAAGAATTGGTTCCATTTAACTAGAAACATAAATGCATTTTTTAAAAATTTTTAATAAAATAACAATAGCTTGAGCAGTTATTTCTGGAAAACTTTTCCTGTTACAAGATCTATTCCTGTACCACTGGCAGCCATGATGAAAATCTTCAAGTAACAGCTCACATCACCAGAGACTCATATTGGTCTAAAATCAATTATGGTAATATCTCTGAGAAGAAACAGGACTTGGAGATGTACTGTAATACCCTTGATTTGGGTGCATACATGTAAAAAAATATATTCAGGAATGAGAAGGGACATATATTCTTTACACTCTTCACACTTCACCACCACCTTATTTGGCATTTCTATCAATCATTCCATGTTCACTTAGTGTCTGCTTTGTTGGAGGAATTGTGCTAGGGATTGGAAAGAAACCTTTTGAGTCCTCATGAACAGAACTGAAAAGGTGAAGCAAGTTTATTGCTGTTCCCACAGTCCAGTCCCTACTGAGCATTTGATCACATGATGTCCTCCCTGTCCCCCCAAACACACACACATACACACACATGCATTATTGATTGGATCAGTTCTAAATATCTGAATCAAACTGAGCCAATCTGATTCTCTCTTCCAACCGTTTCAAAGTAGGACTTAGAAATTCTAATTGGCAACTTTGGGTTGTTTAAGGAGATTACATAAAGCTAACATTGGATTGGCCATTGTTTGGGCTTTTGGAAGTGACCCAGAGACTGCTCCATAAAGAAAGAAAGTAATGATTCAGGCACATAGAAAGGTGAAGAAATGACATTCCCTGTGGCACTGCAGAGAGAATAGAGGGAATGAAGTATTGCCTTGGACCTTTATAGTATTCTATTTTCTTGTTCTAGTCTCTTGTAAAGGCTGCTCTTTAGTATTTCAGTAGTGCTTTATACTTTAAATTTTCAAATAAATAAATTCACCATCATTACTTACTTAATATTAGTTTCTGTTCCCTACCCCCAGTAAGGTAAAATATGAGCTCTTTTTTAAGTCTCATTTGAAAGCAAAGTTTCACAGAAATATAGAGATATATAGTTATTATTAGCTTTATAAAATGCTCTTTGACAATTTGAATCTTTCTTTTTTAAATGTTAGTATATTTGTCATGTAAATTTAAAAATACCATACAAAAGCATGAATTTGGTAAATCAAAACATCAATGTACAAGTAAGATAAATATTATTTGACCAACCAAAAACTCTAGTACAAATTGGATCGTACTTTACATTTTAAATTTCTTTCATAATATTTAAAGTCTGTGAAGATTTTATGATGGAATTATGTCTCAATCCACCTATTATAAAGTAAATATATTCTAATTCAAAAATGCATTTGATATGCTTAACCTTCTAAATATAGCTTAGCATCATAGTACACTGTAGAATATCAGTTATTTACCTAGTAATTACATGAATAGTTTGGACCTGTAATTTGCTGCCATTGCCCAGCATGTTGAAAAAAGTCAAAACCAAACTAGGATCTGCTAATACATTTAGTGTTATGGTTTGAATATGAGGTGTCCCCCAAAAGCTCACATGTGACAATTCGGGAAGGCTGAGGTGAAATGATTGGGTTATAAAACCCTTAACCCAATCAGTGACTATCTCCTTATGGGGATTAACTGGTTACTGTGGACTAATAGGGTGTGGCTGGAGGAGGTGGGTCCTTAGGGGCATTCCTTTGGGGTTTATATTGTGTATTTGGCATAGAGTTGCACTCTGCTCTGCTTCCCAATGTGATGCCTTAAGCTCTCTGCTCCCATTGCCACACTTCCGCCATGATGTTCTGCTTCCTCTCCAGCCCTGAGGAATGGAGCCAGCCTCATATGGACTGGAAGCTCTGAAACTGTGAGCCCCTAAGTAAACCCTTTCCTTCTTAAATTGTTCTTGTCAGGTCCTTTAGTCACAGCAGTGAAAAAGCTGACTATAACATCTAGCTTCTGTACCATCATAATCTCCAGAAAGGTCAGACTATGATAAGTGAAATATAAATGAAATTTTAAGTCTCTCTTACCCAGTTTCTTTGTTATAATCTTGGATTTTCTCTTTTATATTAATTTTATTAGATTCTTTTTATCAAATGTATGTACATAGTCTTTATTAAGGCAAATTTTACTAAAAAGCTTATAATAATGCCAGCCCTCTTCTCCCCAGACATGAATAATGCAAATACATGTTTTCTCTAGTATTTCCATATTTCTCAATAATATATTTTACTGCTATCCCAATACATGATTTTTCTCTCATCTATGTAGGGTTTACTTCATTGTGACCACACAGATAACATTTTGTTACTAAGCCAAGTAGGCTACCCCCCAAGTACTTCTATTTTCATATACAACCCTTCATTTTTCACCTAGAATTGTAATTACCTGAAGTTTTTATTTGCCATTTATTAGTTTTTCTTTGCCAGTACTAACTATATTTTTTCAGTATTTTTCTCCAGATGCTCAAAAGTCTGTTGTCAGTTTATTTATTCTTCCTCTACTTTTATTTTTCCTTCTACTTCCCTGCTCTTACAACTGTTCTTTAGACATTTCTATCTGGAGAATTTTCTTGTATAATTTCTTTGAAGATTATATTCCTCCACTATTAAAATTAAACCTGGATCTTTTGTTGGATCCGCTAAGATTTTTACTTATTTTTCATCTCTTTCATGTTTTTGTTCTACTATGCTAGAAATTTTCTTTAACATTATCTTTGGAATTTCCCATTGAATTTTTCCTTCTTGGCTGTCCTAGTTTTTATTTCCAGAAATTTTCATTGTTCTGTTTTGTGTTTAGAGTGTACTATTCTTGGTTTTGCCTTCAACAATCCTCTGTTACCTGTCCAAGAGCATTATTTAAAATAAGTTATGTTCTGTTCCTTTCGATGTCACTATTTCCTCTAGGTATATTTTTCTCTGTATTCTGGTGTTAGTCTTTTATACTGAAGATGGTTCTCAAGTGTTTTTTCAGACTTAGCTAAGCTCCTATTAAAGTATAAAACCCTAGAATGCTATATGGAAGATCTATTTGTTTTTGAACAGGGTGCCTTAAATATATCATGATTGGCAATGAGCCTCCTTTTTGCTTTTAAAATAAAATCTCCCAAATATCAGTTTAAGTAGGTCTTTTAGAGGGAGGTCATTTGATTCTCCAAAGTAGAATTTTTTTCATTCTCTTTGCCCATTTTCTAGGGGTGTGTTGGAGAAAGGAGACCAGACTTCTAACAATCACTATGAAAATTTGGAATTAACCCTTTTGACTTTAGCTACCTCTCCCTTCTCTTTATCTGACCAGGGTTCCTGGTTCAGGGACCGATTTAATAATGCATCTGGTGGCAAAAATGTCACTATCGTACGTGTTAGAAAATCGAGAAAATTAGGAAATAATTACTTAGCTTGATACATGGGGTAGATAATAAAATTTGGAGACCTAGCCACTGTCAACCACTCTCCTGTTTTTACTGTTGAGCTTCACTTCCAACACCCCCAGTACTTTGTGTCTTTAGGTATTGTACCTTTCTAAATTTGTGTAGGGAAAATTAAATTAAAAAGAAAGAAGAAGGAGAGGGGAGTGGACACATTTCTCCTTATTAAGCACCAGCTGATAGCTTCATTTACTGAGCACCATTCTCCATCTGGTTTGGTGCTCTCAGAGTGTTCTGTTGAATGTTTCATCATCTTTGTCTCCTTTCATTTTATACATTTTGTGGTCTTTTAAAATTTTTTATTTTTGTTTTATGGCAGCTTCAAGAAGACGGTGAAATAAGAAGCGTGTTTAACCAGAAGTTCAATACATTTCATGAAGTACAATATGATTATTTTCACAAATATACTTATGCTCATTATTCCAGCCAGGACTTGAGTATATCTTTAGGGTATTATACTTAAGAGATTGTAATTTGGAAAATTCTGCATGAAGAATTCTCTAGAACTTACAGAGAACTTAAATACCCTACAGTTTTATTCACTAAAAAAGCACGATATTAGCTAACAGGAAAAAATATCATAATAGTGGTAGCCACAGTTGGCAGAGCTATGAATTTTTCGGTAATGAACATACTGGCTCAACGAGTGGAACAATGAATCAGTTAATTTGATCAAGCTGAGTGATGGAGCTTTGGGGACATCCCAAAGCAGGAAATGCCATGTATTTGCTGCTGATCCTGTGAAATATAGCACTTCATCCTTTAAATTGCAGTATTAAAAATAGAGTAAAGAATTTGGGCTTACCATAGTCCTTGTCCTGTACTTGGAGGCATCTGAAGCATTATAATTGGCCAAAACTATTCAACACTGTAGCGTACACTTGACTTCCATGAGAAGTCCAAATATACCCAGGCAGGTGTATAAGTCCAGTAATTTCAATGTTTAAAATACACGTATATTGTCATTTATATTTGTACCTTGGAGGAATTAGAGCGGAGACATGAGATCGGGGAGTGGGACAAGCTGGGGAGATCCTGGACAAGGATCAGTTTTAAGCTTCTCTGTCAATACATGTGCATGTATGAACGTGAAGCAATGAATCCCTTCATTGTGTAAGACGATGCTGAACCAATAAATTGGCCAAAATATTTGGCCAAATAATTGGCCAAAACTGTAAAATTACTTTGTAAGACTGAGAAAAGTCTGTTTGTAACCTATATTGTAATGTAATATTCAGAAAGATCACTTGGTCCAGTTTATGAAATGAGCCCATCCCTTCTTCTTAATTTTATCTTGCCTCTGCTACTTATCATAAATGCAGGCAACCTTTTTTATAAACCTTGAAAAAGCATTTTGCAACTGTGGGTTTTGTCCTAAGTCAGTGTTCTAGAAAATCCCTTACAACTTACTATATTTAAATCTCCCAAATTCTCAGGCACATAAATTTCCATCTGCTATTCTGTTTCAGGTGTAATATAAGGTAGTTCAATGGCTACTGAATGAAGAATAAGAAGACAGAGGTTTAGATCTAGCCATATCCTAAGTGTCTGCAGATACTACCAATTTCACAGGGTTGTTCAATTCAAACAGGAATAAATATATCAAAGTTCCTTATAAATTAAGAAGTATGCCAAGTATGGTGGTGCAGCCTGTAATCCCAACCACTCTGGAGGCTGAGGCAGGAGGTTCTCAAGTTTGAGGCCAGCCTCACCAACTTAGTGAGGTCCTGTCTCAAAAAAAAAATAAAAAGTTTGGGGAGATGACTCAGTGGTAAAGCACCCCTGAGTTCAATCCTTAGCACCAAAAAGAAAAAAAAAAGTATTATCTGTTTCATCATTTTAATTTTTTAACAAAAATGATAATTCTGTTTAAAATGATAAACAGTGAACATTCTAGTCATTATAAAATGAATTCCACTGAGTGAGTTTACCTTGAGTCTTGAAAGAGACTTTGGAGGTGGTCTTTTTTTTTTTTATTTTTTTGTAAGAGAGAGAGACAATGGAGAGACAGAAAAAGAGAATCAATTTTATTTAGTTTTTCATGTGGCTTTCATTGCTCCAACACTTCGTTGTATAAGTGGTACTGAGGTTCAAACTCATGTTCTTGCACATACTAGGCAGGCACCATAACTGTTGAGCCACCACTCTAGCCCCTTGACAGGGTGTTTTAAGAAATGCTGAAAGAGTGAAGAATTGGGGGACTCTTGGAGATGGACTGAATGAATTTTGCATTGTGAAACAGACATAAACCTTGGGGGACAGAGAAGAAGCAGAATACTAGAGTTTCTCTCTTTTTGTTTTTTTAAGAAAGAATGTCAACAATTATTATACATGTATATGTTCATTTCAAACTATAGTATGGTGGGATTACAGAGGAGACATGAGTTTGGGAAATGGATGAAGGATGGTAGATCGTAGTCTAGGATCAGCCTAAACTTACTATCTCACTATGTCAATATCCATGTATGCATGAATATTTAACAGTAATTCCCTCTAATATGTAAGACTGTGTAGAACTAATAAAAAAAATCTCAAAAATAAAAAAAGAATTGGGTTGGAGTGGAGGCTCCGTGGTCACAGCACTTGCTTGGCATGCATGAGGACACAGGTTTGAACCCCAGCACCATGTACTAAATGAAATGTCAGAGCAACACGAGCCACATGAAAAACTAAATAAAAACAGATTCTCTTTCTCTCTCTCTCTCTCTCTCTCTCTGTCCCTCTCTCTTTAAAGAAAAAAAAAGAATCAATTTTATTTATTTTAAAATCTGTTTTCTGTTTCTCTGACAGTTGTATAAATGGTGCTGGGGAGAGAAACTGGGTCCTTGTGCGTGCCAGGCAAGGTGCTGTAATTTCATAGCCACTGCTCTAGCCCCTAGCATTTCACTGTTACACACTAGAAGCCCGTGTATAACAGACTTGATTCCTAGGAGGTGGGAGTGAAGTGGGGGAGGCTATGGAATCATTAAGAGATGGGGCCTAGTAAAAGGCCTTCAAGCCATTGGGAACATGCCCATGAAAGGGACTGGCCCTTCTAGTCCCTGCCTCTCTCCCCTTTTTGCTTCTTGGCCATGAAATTAATGGCTTTTCTCTGCCATGGACTCTCTCTATGATTTGCTGCCTCTCTCTAGTCAAAAGGAATGGTGCCAGTCAGTCATAGGCTAGAACTTCAAAAATTGTTAGCCAAAATAGATTATTTGTTGATAAATCAATAAAAATATTTGAAAGTGTGCATCATTACTGGTATTACCTTACTCCAAAATATCACCTTACCTGGTCCAAATTATTAATCAGGAAAAAAGACATGGGTCATTTTCAGTCCTCATCTTGATTTATGAGCAGTATTTTAAAGTGACTTCTAGGATAGTCATTATCTCGGTTTTTCTTCCTGCCCTGTTGGCAACTTCTTCCAAATTCCTTTATTGTTTCCTCTACAACTTTTTGACCTGGCAATGTTAGAAGTCTTTAAAGCCAAATTATTGCACATCTTCTCTGTACTCACTTTTAAAAAAAAAAAAAAAGAGAGGGACAGTGAGAAAGAGAATAAATTTTATTTAGTTTTTCATGTGGCTTTCAGTGCTCCAACACTTCGTTGTGTATGTGGTGCTGGGGTTTGAACTTGTATACTTGCACATGCCAGGCAAGCACCATAACCGCCGAGCCACCGCTCCAGCCCTCTGTACTCACTCTTGATGATCTCATCTAGTTCTGTAGCCTTAAATGCCATCTATCTGCTGGTGACTTCCAAGTTTGTAGAGTTCTTTTCTGACTTCAGACTCACGTATCTAACTGCTTACCTGATAGCCCCAATTGGATACCTAGTAAGCAGTTCATACTTAATGTGATTAAAATTGAATTCTTAATATTCCATTATTCCATCTCCATCTAAACCAGCTCTTCCCTTAGTCTCCTTTCCCTCAGTTACACTAACTCCATCATTTCAGGTGTTCAGGCCAAAAACCTCATCACCTTCCTGTCACACCACACATCCCATCTGTTAGCAAATGCTTTTGACTGCCTCTGAAATATATCCAGAATTCTACCACTTCTCACCGCCTCTCTCTCACCTGGGTATTGCAGCAGCCTTTTCACTGGTTCTTACACAATTCCTTGTCCTCTTTTAGTCAATATAGAAGTGAACCTTTAAAAGCTCAATGGTATTCTTCTTGTTCTTACCTCTTGCTCATGAATGCACTTGAATTTTGTTTGGGGAGTTTGGGATGTTTTTTATTTTTGTTTTGTTTTGGGTTTTGTTGTTGTTGTTGTTGTTGTTGTTGTTGTTGTAGTGTATCAAACCCAGGGCCTCGCATATGCATGCTTGGAAGTGCTCTATCAGTGAGCTCCATCCATATCACTGCAATGTTCTTGAAATGATTCTTCCTCAAAACTTTTGCACTAAAAGATCACTTTCTCATCCTCCAACCCTCCCAATGCACCCTCTCACATACACTGATATACATTTTTTAATTTTTAATGTGGTGCTGAGGATCAAATCCAACACCCAGTGCATGCCAAGCACATGATTGACAACTGAGCTGTACCCCAGCCCCACTGATATACTCTTTGTTTTTAACGTATTCATAATTAAGTTTTAAATAACCATAGTCTTATTTTTAATTTGATAGATTATAGCTAATTTATTTTATCTTTTCTCTTACCTATAATCTATTCATAGATTTTATGCTTACTCAAAGGAAAATAGATTTTTCCTCATCTGTATTTGAATCAAAGTCAAGTTGTAAATTTAGTTCATCTTTTAGATCAACAATTTTCATACTACAGTAATTCAGGAGGCATAGAGAAGGACAATGAGAATTTAGGCTAAATGTATTTTTTTAGTGAAGTGCAAGTTGAGGTGTTCAACTGAAACTAAGATAAGAATAGGAATGGGCATTTGGTAAGAATGGGAAAGATAGGAAAATGTGAACATTAGGTATAGAATTTACTAAAAGTTACTTTGTTAGATATATGCAAATCATGTAAATGCCTTTTCAGAGAAATAATCTTATTAAAAGAACAATGAGAAATTAAGATAGTTCTTTGTGAGAGAAATGCAAATATAATGTTTTTAAAAGATTTAAAGAAATGGTTCAACAAAGTAACTTTGATGACACTAAAAGAAACATTTTTATACTTAAACATATTCAGATTTATAACACAATTTAGTGTTAAAAAGTAAAAGGTACTGGCTGGCGCAGTGGCTCAGCGGTTTTGGCACTTGCTTCGCATTGGCAGGGACATGAGTTCAAACCCCAGCACCACATACACAACGAAGTGTTGGAGCAACAAAGCCAAATGAAAAACTAAATAAAATTGATTCTCTCTCTCTTTCTGTCTCTCTTTGTCTCACTGTCTCTCTCTCTTAAAAGAAAAGTAGTCTTATAAAATCTTTCATACGTTTTGGTTCTTAGGGTTTTGGAAAGAATTGAACTTTCTGGACTTTGAAAACAGTTGTAGTTTCTCAAAATCCTGTGTAAAAACCTGTCTATTCCCTGAATATGAAATTATGAACATTTAGTTTTTTCACTATATAATTTTTGTTCATCTGGTCATTCATTCAACAAGTAGTTTGTGAGAATTCCATTTGTTGAACACTGCAGAGAATTGTAAGAAATATGAATGTGCACATACTGTTTCATGTATTGTGCTAGTAATTTACAAAGGATCCTTGCCTGGAACTACACTTAGATGTTTTCTTAGCAAGATCTAGAAAGAACCCTGCTGTAGAGGTCCATGTGTTAAAGGGTTGGTGTTGTTGGGAGGTAATGGAATCTTTGAGAGGTAGAGCCTAGGAGGTCTTTAGGTCATCTGCGTTGTGATCTGAAGGGAATTATGGCACTGGTCCATTCTTCTCTTTTTTGCTCCCTGGCTTATGTAAGTGGTTTAACTCCACCATATGTTCCTAGCATGATGCATTACCTTGCCTCAGGTCCTCAAGTAATGGGTCTTCCCAATCTTGGACTAGAAATTACAAAACTGAGCTAGAATAAATCATTTCTTTCTTTAGGTTTACTTTCTTAGGTATTCATTATTGTGTCAGAAAGTTGACTAACACAAACTTATTCTCCCTCACTCTCAGTGCCTACTCAGTGTGTTCAATTGGTATCATATCTACCTTATAAATATATCTGTCCAATATTTCCCTTTTCCACATCTATTAATACACAAGTTAACACCCTAGTGTTATTATGCAACTGTAGCTTATGTATTTTAATTTCTCTTTACCATCAACCACATAAGAAATGCTCGAGGTATTCAAACATTAGAAATTGATTCAAATGTTAATTTGAGCATGAATTCCATATGCATTGTACATTTATTCTTTCATTAAGATCACTGTTAGTAGTATTATGAGTACTATTAACCTGAAAATTAAAATAGCTTATTTATCTTAAGTTATGTTTGGGGTTCCTCTACCCATCAAAGAAAATGGATGTGTCTTCTCTCATAATCATAAAAAACATTCTCTTCACAGCTCAGATTCATCAGCTTTTCACCGTACCCTGCAAAGAGAGGCCTGATCAAATTAAGTATTACTTTTCTCCAGACAGCTGTAGACAATTAATTTCTGTATGAAATGAAGATTCAAAGAGATAATTTGGATATGAGGGCGGCTAGGGAGAATGCTCCCAAGGCAACTCTAACCACTTATCTCTCACCACAGTATTTGCTGAGTTGAGACAAGAACATATAGACATAACTTTTAAAGAATCTCCAGAGAACTAAGAGTGTCAACCTAATCAACATAATCTTGAGCATGAAAGAGGGTGCACCTACATTTCTAAAGAAAATTTCAGGAAATAGGTATAGGCTATAGAACCTGATTTGTGAACTTAAAGGTCAAGCAATACACACATATCTAAGGCACAACTGTTATCTGGGGGACTATGAAGGCCTGCAAGCATCTTGTGGTGCATCTGATGACTTGGAAGACATGACTGCCTGCAGTCACGCTTCCACCTGACATTCTATGATGTGTTCTATCAGACTGTTACCACATTACCTTAATGCTCATGTCTCTGACATTCACCAACACAACTATTATTAAATGTTAGGAATGGTTTGTGTAAAAAACCTCTGACATAAATACAAAAAGGGGTAAACATGCCTCCTTTATGATTTAGCCTTGTTTACAAGGAATAAGGAGACAGTTGACTTTCCAGTTATTGCATTTACCATCATACACATTAAGAAGACATCAACCATATGGAAAATCTTGGAGATCATTACCTGATCTTTAATCATACCTATTCCAAAGGAAATAAGATCATTTCTATGGATTCCATGGAAAACAAAGATGTAATTTTATAACCACAGAAGAAAAGCATTAAAAGTAAATTCAGCGTTACCTTACGTTTTATTTTTAAGTCAGTTCCAAACTTATCATCTGCTCTAGTGTTATGCAACCACAGATAACTTTATTGATTCATTACAGACTGGTTTCCATTTGCTCAGTGTATTTGTTTTGTTCCTTTGTGTGTAAGAATTTTCATAAAAAAATGAAGAACCAGAGAATCTCAAGTGATATACTAAATTTCTCTTCTCTGGTACAAATTTTTGCTTTACAACTAACCACTTGGCTCTAATGATTGGCTGTCTCTGGGTCAATACTTCCTTACATTTTAGAAAAGCAGTTCAAAACAATTCCTATAGATGATTCTGATACTGTGTTATTAAAAGAATCTGCTGGTCTAGACTGGAGTTTATTTTTTTTAAGTTTATGCTAATGATCTGCTGTAGTCCATACAGAAGTGCTTGTGATTAAATGCTTACCTTAAAGCAAGAACAGTTGGGTACCAGGAAGTAACCACATTGTGTGTGCTTTTGGAAAGAAAGAAAAAGAAAAGATTCATTATGACTTTATTCCCTAGCTCTGGAAATACATAAAGAAAAGATACTGGATCAGTAAAAAGCTGTGCATGTGGTATGACTGCCTCAGAATGATCTAAAAACCAGAAACCCAGCCTTAAAATGAGAAAACCTAGGTTCAAGTCTGACCAATGTTACTTGCCTTAGATAACTTTACTATCTTGACTGAGTTTTTTCATCTTTAAAATTATTTTAATCTTAATTTATAGATAAAACTTTAAAAATTACATGCAAAATATTTTATAAACTGTAAATCACTACAGTATTAGTATCTCATGCACAAATGCAAAAACAGCAATAATTACTCTGTCCTTTTTAACAATATTTAAAGGAAGAATGGTTCCTTTTAAATTGTTTCAAAGTGTTTTCTGGTTTTTGTTTTTTGTCTTATCCATGATCTAAATGACTACAAATCTATTTCTTTGAAATATATTTTGATATATTCTAGTTATGTAATTGATATTATAAATCTATAACTTCTAATGTCACAGTCCCTCCTTGTGGTTATAAGCACTTACAGCCTAGCACACTGGCATCTGGCCAGTCTCCTCAGGTCTTGAAAATAATTGTTAGTGGCTTGTGATGACTTCAGCTAATTCTTTAAGAAACCTAAGAGGAAGGAATTGGAATTTACAAATTGGAAAGCTTTCAGTTTAGAAATAAAATTTTCTCATATATTTCAGTGCAATACTTTGGTCCCTTGTTCATTTGTAAACCCCTAAGTCAATTCCTAAATGAGAAATCCTCTTGTGTGACAGAAACTAAAAGTAAATATCCTTTACCTGTGGAGGGCTCAAGCCCTTCTAAGCTGACCAGCTGCTAAGCAAGGAGAATGCCCTCCATCCTGAGATATATTCATAAGATGACTGATACATGGCAGGAATGCATGAATTATCCAGTAACCCTAGCAAGACAAACTGGAGAGATGATTCATAAAGCTCTGAAGAATGAAACAAACGTTATGTTTAAAAGTTCTCCAGCTGGGGCTAGAGTGGTGGCTCAGTGGTTAAGGTGCTTGCCTGGCATGTGCAAAATGAGGGGTTCAAACCCCAGCACCACATACACAGAAAAGTCTCGGAGGAACGAAAACCACATGAAAAACTAAATAAAACTGATTCTGTCTTTCTCTCTCTCTTACTGTCCCTCTCTCTTAAAAAAAAAAAAAAAGTTCCCCAGCTGATTTAGTAACTGTTACTGACCAAAAATTAAAAAAAAAAAATGCTTATCTTTTCCATTGGTGAGGACTCTGTGGCACCTGGGGGCGGGGGGAAGTGTCTTAACTGATAACC
The DNA here is from genome assembly GCA_004027875.1 of Aplodontia rufa. Taxonomy (NCBI): domain Eukaryota; kingdom Metazoa; phylum Chordata; class Mammalia; order Rodentia; family Aplodontiidae; genus Aplodontia; species Aplodontia rufa. Next base: position 61,431 of record PVKS010009808.1, read on the forward strand.
CCATGAATCATTAACCCTATAGACAGAACAATTAACTTTTCAGGAAGCAGCACTACTGCCTTGAGATTAATAAAGAAAACTAGTGAAAGGTCACTACTGGAGTGTTGTTTGTATAGGATGAATTCAGTCCAGGAGGGAAAACAGTGTTAAAAGTGTGTGAATTTTAGCATCAACAAACTTGGACTTGAATTCTGGTGCTTTTGAATTGGTTTTATGACCTTAGGCAAATTAGTTAATCTTTGTAAGCCTACGTTTTTAAAATATTTATAAAATGGCCATATTAATAGCATGTGCCTCAGTATTGTTTTCTATTGGGACTCACTGAGTAGTTCATTTATATAAGAATTTAGTGTAGTGCCTGCAACAGAATAAATATATTGCAGCTCAATGTATAGTTAATACTTGAAAGTTTTTATTTTTTATTTTCAATAGTTATATTAAACCTTATTTTCTTTTTTTTAATTTTTTTTTTATTTTTGAACAACCATACAAGTTTTTAACAAAACACTATCAAATGAGTACAGATTCTGGATATTACAATTACCCCCAGGAGTACCCCCCAATTACCCACCCTTATCCCTCCCTTCCCCTTCCCCCCATATCTCTAAAAAAAGGATTATGTTGTATAGCATTATATCTTATCTGGATTTAACACATGATAATAGCCCAGCTTTCTCACTGGCCAGGGTCTAGTACCAACCTCCACAGATGAGTGGAGACAATCGACTCTTAGTTCTCTGGGTTAAGCTGATTTTACTCAGCATGATTTCTTCCATAGATATCCATTTACCTTCAAAGGCTGCAATATCATTGTTTCTAATTGCTGTGTAAAATTCCACGGTATAAATGTACCACAGTTTTTGGATCCATTCATCCAGTGAGGGACATCTGGGTTGTTTCCATAGCCTAGCAATAGTAAATTGTGCTGCTATGAACATAGATATTGCTGTGTCACTATAATGTGCTGATTGTAAATCCCCTGGAAAGATACCCAGGAGTGGAATAGCAGGGTCATATGGTGGGCTCATCCCTAGTTTTTTAAGGATTCTCCACACTGCTTTCCAGAGGGGCTGTACCAGTCTGCAGCTCCACCAACAGTGTGTTAGTGTGCCT
>PVKS010009809.1:0-62537 GCA_004027875.1 Aplodontia rufa
GAGATCGGCGGGGGAACCAAAGGGGAGAGGTCATGAACTGGCATCAGCCTTGGCTTGCTCTGTCATTATGCATGTGATCATGATTATGTGGCAATGATTTCCTCCTATATATATGATTATGTTGAGAATTTTAAAAAAAGAAAAATCAGTTGAAATTCGAATTGGTTTACCCCTAAGAACATCCTGTCATTTTTCTCTTGCAGCTTTCATAGTTCTATTATTATTATAGATGTTAGGCATTTCATCATAATGTGTCTTGGAGTGGATTTGTTCTGATTTTGTATACGTGAGTTCTGTATACCTCCTGTAGTTGAATTTCCATCTTATTCTTAAGGTTTGGAAATTTTTCTAATATTTTTTCATTGCAAAAAAAATGTGCATTCCTTTAGTTTGTGCTTCAGAGCCTTTATGTATCCCAATGAGTCCTAGACTTGGCCTTTTAATGTTATGCCAGATTTCTTGAACTTTCTGTGCATGGCCTCTTAACATCTTTTCTCTAGAGTCAACTTTACTTTCAAGAGTATGTATTTTGTGTTTAAGTCCTGAAAAGTTATGGTCTGATCTATTGGTGATGCCTTTTGTTGAATTTTATTTTATTTTATTTTTTAAAGAGAGAGGGACAGTGAGAGAGACAGAGAAAGAGAGAAACAACTTTAGTTTTTCACTAAGCCTTAGTTGTTCCAACACTTAGTTGTGTACGTGGTGCGGGGTTTGAACCCCGGGCTTCATTCTTGCCAGGCAAGCGCCGAAACCTCTGAGCCACTGCTCCAGCCCCCTTTTATTGAATTTTAAATTTGATTTATTGATTCCTTCATTTTGAGAATTTCCATTTGAATCTTTTTCAGAAACTATTGAAGTGACCTTTCACTTCCTGTATTTCCTCTCTGATTTCATTCCTTGAATTGTCTTTTAGTTCATAGAACAGTTTAAGTATGAATTTTCTAAATTCTTCCCAACATTTCCTCCACTGTGGTATCAATGAAGTCTGTTGTTGAAGCATTATGGGTTGTTTGGGGTGATTTGTTCTCTGGCTTTTTCAAGTTGTTTGTATATCTACCCATCTATCAATATAGTTCTGATTTCTGCTTTTAAGTAAAGGACTACTTTTTGAGCTTTTTCTTAAGAGTCCTGGGTTGGGGGCTGGAGAAGTGGCTCAGTGGTTATGGCGCTTGCCTGGCATGGACGCGTATACGAATTCAAACCCCAGCACCATGTACACAACAAAGCGTCTGAGCAACAAAGGCCAAATGAAAATCTAAATAAAATTGATTCTTTCTCTCACTGTCCCCCCCCTTTAAAAAAAGAGTGAATATTCAGATAATGGTATTTTATTTCAATGTGTGACCTCTTTTGATCCTAATATCAGCCCCACTTTAAGCAATGCCACTGGGTTCTTTTTACTATAATCACTTCAAGTCAGGCATAGTACTAGTCAGTCTTTTAAGAATAAAAACTTGTTGCAGTTGATCTCTGTTCTTCATCAAAATTGGGTATACACCTATAATAAAGTTGTGGAACAGGTTAAAAAAATAATTGATAAATTTAGTAAACTACTGTACCCTTAAAGAAAGGCTAAAGGGAGGGAGAAAGAAAGATTGGGCAATTATAGGAAAAGTGAGAGATAGAAAAAGAGAGACAGAGGGACAAAGAGAAGCTATAAAAGGGTTGTTTACAACAAGGTAGAAAGGGTAGATGGATGTTATTTGAGGTTGTAGCAGATAGTGCATGGGGTTGAACAGGGTGCAAGAGAAGCAGGTACAAGCAGAGCTAGAAAAACAATGGTAGGAAGATTGATTCTAATTAATGTTTGAAATCATTTGATGGAATACATTCAAATGGGGTGAAGGTACAGGTGGAAAAAATTCCTGCTGAATCTCAAGTGACAATCTCTCCTGAGTTACAGGGGCACAGGAGCCAATTTCCTAGTTGGTATGATCCACCTGTCAGCAGCTTCTACTGCACTGTTTGGTCGGTGTTCTGAGCTGGATACTTCTATTGATTGTATTAGTTCAGGGTGCAGGTTTTGAAGTGTCCCATTGGTTGTGGTTCCCCACATACTTAGTGCCCTGTATCCTTTCATAGTAGTGGAAATCCTGTGGGCTTTCTAGACTCCAGTTTCCACTGCCCCAGATTGTTAATGGCCTGTGTTGGTTCTTTCTGCTTACTTAGTCTGATGTGAGGTCCCACACATCCAAACACTGTCCTTTCCCTCAAACAAATGCAATCGTGGGACAGGATATGCACCTTCTAAGACTGGTATCAGATCCTTCCTATTGCATAGTCTCAGGCTGCTGATGTCTCTGTGCAACTGAATATTCAGGCAACTTCATTCTGATACTGACCTGTAGTCCAGGTCCTGCAGTCTCGATCCTGGGTACTGTCCTTAGTCTTCCTGTGGTGGCTTTCCTGAGTGTCAGTGGTCAGGAACTGATGGATTGGCTTGTTCAGGGTCAAATGTACATCGTTGTTGCCTCTCTGAGTGCAACAAGCTAGTGGGTGTTGTGCGGAGCTTTTCACCCTTCCTGGCTCACAGAGGCTGAGGGCTATCTGCACTTCGCCAGTAGTTTGTCTTTCTAGCCCGCTTGTTCCCTAAGTTCAAGGTGAGGTGGGGGGAGGAGGATTTCAGTGATTTACCGCTAGTAGTGCTCCTTCCAGATGTTCTTTTTGGCCAGATTTTTAAGGAAAACCCACTACAGAGAACTTCCATCTGGATTAAACTGCAGCTATATAGGTGTGGGAAGAGGCTGCACTGAGTTAATGACTGGTTGGCTGTGGACTCCTCAAGATGGTTGTGGATCCCTGACTCAGATTTCTTTTCACATTTTGATTTTAAGCTGTTTTCATCATTTTAAGGAGTCTTTTTAAAAACTTGGCATTGTGTTTTAAGTTTTGCCAGTCTTTCCAACCATTTCTAAGTGAGAGAGTTTTACAGAATGCCCACGCTCCAATTCTTTCTCTGGTGTCCCTCCCCTTCTCATCTACTGTTTAGAATTTGTAGTTTAGGGTACTATGAGATTGTTTTCTGTTGTGGCAACTTATCGTCCAGTCTCTCCAGGTGCAACACTATGCAATATCAAGTCTTACAGCATTTATTTTATCACCCACATATCAATTCTGTTTTTCATTTACTGCCCTGTTCCATTGTCATGAGGCGATCAAGATTTGCTGTTCAATTTACATCTGCCCTTGTTTCTGAGTCTCTAGGATCTTTATTATATCAGCTTCACTTACTCCCTAACATTTACAACTTCAGTGTGCTATGCAAATATTACTATTTTCAATTGGTGGTGTTGTAAGGATGTTTGGGAAGCATAGTGACTTCAGTCAAATCTTCATTTCTTTCTTTTTTATTTTTTTTATTTTATTTTTTGGGTTTTTTTTTTCCTTCTTTCTTTTTTTTAAAGCGAGAGGGACAGTGAGAGATGGAGAGAAAGAGAAACAATTTTTATTTAGTTTTTCATGTGGCCTTCATTGCTCCCGGGTTTCGTTGTGTACCTGGTGCTGGGGTTTGAACTCGTGTACTTGGGCATGCCCGGCAAGTGCCAAAACCGCCGAGCTATGGCTCCAGCCCCTTCATTTCTTTTGATAGCCCCTCCTCTTCAGTGCCACCAAAAGGAGAATCCATTCTACCACACCCAGCTAGGTATTTAGTTCGTGCTGCTCCCAAATTTTTTTTTTTTGAGAAAAGTGTAATTTATAGTGGGTTATTTATTGTTCAAAGGAAGCCATTGTCTTGCTTTGGGCAGCACCTAGGGAAAATGTTGGTGAGCTTTATTGGAAGTTCTCTAAAATGCTTCCCCCACGGACCTAATGCCTGTGAAATATACCTGCATTGTGGGTTGCCCTGACATAGTGTTCCCACAGGGTTCTCTTCCTTACAGATAGGAGTCCCACCTGCTCCCAGGAGATATACATTTTCATTGTTTCTGCAGCCCTCACAAATCTCTTTCTCTTCATTTGGTTGATTTAAGGCAAACAATGACATTAGGAAAACAAAGCCTCCCAAAGTTTACCTTCTAGCCTCTAGGCCTGGGTATAATGCGATGAGCTGCCAATATTAAAGTAAATTGGCTTCTTGGATTGTTGGTCCACTTGGATCAGAATCAACAGAGCTCTCCATCCTGCAGCCTCCCACCTTTGAGGCTTTCCTATGACCGTACCTTGGGGCTGTGATGGTGGAAAGAAGTCCTCAGAAACCCTAGGGAGCTTTTTTTCTTTCCGCATCTGATGTGAGTGCCCCCTTGGCTCCCCTGGCCCTAAACCCCCTCTCTGAAACAGCATTTGTAGACATCTTTGGTGCTTCCACTGGTCTGTGGACAGGGTGGGACCTTGGCTTCTGAGACTATGGGGCCAGCAGTTTACCAGGGCCACAGGCTCAGAAACAGAAGCCCCACAAAGCTTTGCTCCAAGCCTTTCCTACCCTGACCCCTCCTCGAACTACTTTTCCCAGCCTGCAGAGCGGTGGATCCTCCTTGACCAAAGGGCTCTCTCCCTCCAGGCAGCTGGTACTAGGTAGTGCTGACCCTTAGGGCGGGGCATCCAGTTGCTTAGCGGGGTCAGGTGTGAGGGCGTAGGGGTGCTGGAGCCTCAGCACTGTCGCGCATGCGCATTAGTGGCCTGGGTCTGGTTTGAGCGCTGTGCTTGCGTCTTCAAGGCTGTGCGCGCATCTAGTGTGACCTTGAGGGCTGCTTGTGTGGGACTGAAGAGTTTGTCCGTGGGAGGCTGCACTTGACCTGGTGCGTGTGCGTCACCATGCTTGTGACTATAGCAGGATTATTGCGTGCTGTATGACGCTGTCGCCAGGTTGGTGAGATGCTGTGACCACTCGCGCTGTCCCAGTGTGAGGATGAGGTGTGGCTGCTGCTGGAGTCACCCTTAACAACCTAGGGATTTCTGCTGTTAGTGAGTAGGAGCATTTGCTTTCTCTGCCTCAAAAAGTGGCCGACTTCCCTGAAGAATGGTGGGCTGGAGCGGTTGCTCAGCGGTTACCGTGCTTGCCTGGCATGGGCAAGTACATGGGTTCTCTCTCTCTCCCCCACCCTCCCTCTTTCTCTCTCTCTCCCTCTCCCACTGTCCTTCTCCCTTAAAAAAAAATGGTAGAAGTGGCTGAAAATCTGTCCCCTGGAAGACCTGAGCTTGAGAGCCACGTGCTTAGGTTAGTACATGCAGGGACATTGGTGCCTATTGTTGGAGAATGATAATGGCTCTCCAGAGCCATTTTCTAAGGACACATTTGTCTACAACTGTGAATCCTTAGTCTTTAGAAAACTCACTTCTGGGAGAAGTTTGAGCTCACTTTGACTTTTCTAAATGCACAGATGATCTCCCCAAGTTGGAGACTTGGTCTAGTAATGAAAATTTCCAAGTAACACTCCGTATAATTTACAAGAGGAGAACAGATATTCTCCTTAAGGCTTATTTTCTTATGGAGAGAAGACTAGTTTGGGATTTAGAGTAGCCTGAATTCTACTTTGGGTTTTACCACCTGCAAACAACGGACGTATTGCTTTAACATGTGCAGTGGCAAATACTTAACCATTTTCCTTTTATGTTTATTTTATTAAGAGAGGGAATCAATTTTATTTAGTTTTTCCTGTGGCTTTCATTGCTCTAACACTTTTTTGCGTACGTGGTGCTGGGGTTTGAACCTGCATTCTCGTGCATGCCAGGCAAGTGCCATAATTGCTGAACCATTACCCCAGACCCTTATATTTATTTTTTAATTGTTGAAGATCAGATGAGGTGACAATATGTACAAAGTCCTCACCTGCTTCCTGTAAGGAAAGAAGCAAGTGGAGGAAATAGGAGTGTGGGGGCAGCCCAACAGTAACACAGGTTTATTGGGAGAAACTTGTAGAGGGGGGTACCCAAGAGTCTGGGACCCTCTGCTGCTTACAGTCTGAGGTAGATAAAAGGGAAATTATTAAGGTGTTGCTAGGATGTTGTCAGGGAGGGGTGTTTTCCTGTGATGGAATGTTTAGGGTTTCTTTGCATGATGTTGGAGTATTGTAGGTGCATCTGGGGTTTAGGGATAGGTGGGTCTTGTTGTAAGATGGGGGATAAGATTCAAAATGGTGCTGCCTAGGTCAAGTTCACCTAACACTGCCTATATCATATCATTGCTATTAGCATTATGAAGGTGATTTAAACACAATCCTGTAGCATCTCTGGGGTGTGCTTGCCTTGCTCAGAAGATGCAAATTTGTGTTCTCCATCCCTTGTAGCCTAAGGCAAGTTCTGTGGCAAAATTCAGCCTTAATTAAAGTCTGTCACAGTGGAATGCACCTATAGTCCCATCCAATCTGGAGGTAGACTCAGGAGGATTGCTTGAGCCCCAGAGTTTGAGTTCAGCTTGGTAAATAGTAAAGCCCCATCTCCAGAAAAAGAAAAACGCAACCACTTTGACAGTGATGCAGGACATTCCTTGGTGTCTGATTCAACCCTAGGTATGAGGGTGGTTACTACGCTCAAGAATCTTCATATGTATCAGGCTAGTAAAGGAAGCAGCACTGAGTTTTAAATCAGCTGTGCTTGGAAACTACAAGACAGAGTAATAGCCTTCTATGTCCTTTCTCCCCCTCCACACCCACCTGAAAATGTCCTCCTCACAAGTGGAACTGATGGGACTTTACTCCACTTAAACCTTACAGCCGAGCTGGAGTGGTGGTTCAGCAGTTATGGTGCTTGCCTGGCATGCACAAGGACACAAGTTCAAACCCCAGTACCATGTACACAACAAAGTGTTGGAGCAATGAAGGCCATATGAAAAACTAAATAAAATTGATTCTCTCTCTCTCTCTTCCCCCTCCCTTCCCCCCACTATATCTCTCTCTCACTGTCCCTCTTTAAAAAGACAAAACAAAACAAAAAAACCTTACAGCCATGGCCCACATAAGTTATCTTCCCTCCTTATTCAAATATGATCTTTTCCGTATGCTCAACATATTGTCTGAACTTCACTATCCTGCCAGGCTTTTCTGAAAAATTGATTCTCTGTTCTTCCATTCTAGGGAATAACAGGACCAAAGGTATGATGTCAGATAGCTTACTTCCACTTGTATTATCCCTGCCTTCCACACACTCTTGACATATTTATTCAGGAAATTATTCTACATATCCAGGGCCTCGGTGCTTTGCACAGCCCTGATGGTGCAGAAATATATGCCCAGAAAGGAAGTAGAAAGGCTTTTAACCTGTGGAGTATTTGTCATTCCATGAGACACAGGCCAAGAATGGAGTGGGGCTTAGAAAAGCCACTGCTAGATCTGATATTAGCTTTTGATTTCAACATGGTGGAAAATTGGAGGAGGGGAGGTCCATTTTCAAAAGTTATAAACCAAATAAACTAAATTTTTACACTATAGTCACAGTTAAGTTACTTGCTTAATTGGTATACAGAAGTACCCAAGACATTTGGTGAGAATTATCTAGAATTGCACAAGGCCTTAAGCCTGTCTTTCATAGAACTTAGTTGTTATCGCAGTCTGTTTTTTTTTTCTGTTTTAATAGAACACTATTATTTATTAGCTTACACTTCCGTAGACTGGAAGTCCAACGTCTAGAGTATGGCATCTGGTGAGGGATTTCTTGCTGAGTCACCATATGGGAGAAGGGAAAAAAGACCAAGAGAGAAAGCAGGAGAGGGCAGACTCACTCCAGCAATAATAGCATTAGCCCATTCACAAGAGCAGAGCCTCATGCCCTGAAGATCTCTTATGGGTCACACAATTATGGTTTAGATATGGGGTGTCCCTCAAGAGCTCATGTGTGAGACAATGGAAGAATGTTCAGTGGTGAAATTATTGGGTTACGAGACATGTGACATATTCAGCAGATTAACTCACTGATGTGTATTAGCTGGGCAGTAACTGTAGGAGGGTAGGGGGTGACTGGAGGAAGTAGGTCATTAGGGTTAGCCTTTGGGGTTTACAATTTGTCCCTGGTGTGAGAGCTCTCTGCTTCCTGGTTGCCATGTCCTGAGCTGTTTTCCTCTGCCATGCACTTCTGCCATAATATTCTGCTGTTGATACCCATGCAGTTGGCCCACCATGGACTGAACCTCTGAAACTGAGACAAAATGAACATTTCATCCTTTAAGTGGTTCCTGCTGGGTATTTTGGTCACAGTGATACAGAGCTGACTAAAACATCCACCTTCGTATACTGTCACAAAGCAATTAAATTTCATCATGAGGTCTGGAGGGGACAAACATGCAAACCAGTCTAAGCAGAATGACCATGACTTCTGGATTATGGTTCTCAGCCATGAGACCCAGGTTCTGAGGTTTAGCTAGCTAAAAAGATCAAAGGCTCATTTTAATAAGGACTTTACATTTATAGAAGGACACTACTGAAGATGTTCTCCAGCTGGGTCTGTAACTTCCAGAAATTGTTGATGTACACACAGCAAGAGGTGTGGAGAACAATCTAGAATCCACCCTGTTCTTCAGCAGATAGTCAAGGGTGATCTGGTTATCCATCTCCACCTTGGCTAGTGAGTTCACTGAGTCCTGTTGGTCTTGGATGGCTTGGGAATCAATACTAGCTACTTTCATAATAGGTAAAGAGATTGTGTATTATTTTTCAAGGGCATGCCTGTGCCGGGTATTATAATATAGACAGTTCAATGAAACCAACTGTCAATTTGCCACCCGAGAAGGGTGTGGCATATGGTCCTAGAGAGGCCATCAGACTATAGCCCCTCTGAGTATATCCATATAGATAATGGGATCTAGGACCCTGAGGCAGGAAGATCCTTCTCTAGGAAGAAGACACAGTTAAGCATTATAAAGAAACACACATCCCAGTGAGGCATAAGTGATGTCCACCAAGTTTATTGTTATATTGTTGACTGGTTCAGTTGTATACTGTCTCTGCCCATTGTTGCTAACTCTTGGTGAGATAGAAAAAGTTAGGTAGTCAGCGTAGGCAGAATGATGTGGGTCAATAAGGAGGTAATTAGCTGATAGTCATTTTTTTTCCTAAGAGGGCAAAGAGCATCTGCTGCCACATCCCCCTGTGCTAACAAGGGTGGTCCATACAGAGCACCTTCTGCAGATAAAGGTGCTCATGGGCCCAGGACAAAAGACTAGATCAGACCAGAACTTCCATGCTCATACTCCTAAGCATGGGGGAGTGAAGGCAATGATTAATCAAGGGAAGATAATTTTAAAAGACTAAGAAAGGCAAGTCACACACATTCATACGAGTTCTTGGCTCCACGACTCCCTTCTCCTGGTTTTTACTTTCTAGTCTTTCTTAAGTAAAATCTGTCTGCTTTGCTTGCTTGGCGTCTCTCAGGTTTGTTCTTGTACTCCCGGGGGACACGAACCTGGCTTCCACCAATCTGGGATCACCTGGGGGCATGTTCTTGATTGGGATAACAGGATGATTGCCACTGAGGTAAGCTTTCTGTACCTTGTATCTTTCTGTCTCTTTCTTTCTGGAGGACAACTGAACTGGGCACCTGACAGTCACTTAAATGCGTTTGGTGAGACTGCCAGTCTTAAGTCTTAGGTGTCAGATTTCACATCATTTTTTTTAAGAGAGGGACAGTGAGAGAGAGACAGAGAAAATCAATTTTTATTGAGTTTTTCACATGGCTTTCGTTGCTCTGACACTTAGCTGGGTATATGAGAGCTGGATTTGAACCCGTGTACTTGTGCATGCTGGGCATGCGCTATAACCGCCGAGCAACTGCTCCAGCCCTTTCATATCCTTTAATAGTTCCTAATCCCCTGACTTCAGGTCAGGCATATTGGGCTCCGTAAGGGTCATTTCCGACTTTTCTATCCCAGCTCACAGTGTGTCTGGTATCAGTGGACAGTGGCCCCCCAATCCTGGTTAACTTTGGATGTGAGGATTTTAGCAAAGGAGGGAAGCAACTGCAAGACTGGCTGGGGCCACTCCTTGGTGGATCTCAAAGGCTTCTTCCTAACAGCCTTTACAGGTATCCTACAGTAACCAGTGGTTTGGGTGGTGCTGAGTGAACGCTCCAGTAACATACACCTCCAAAACAGCCAAATGTACTCTTCCTCCAGTGCTCGTTCCTCCTGAACACCCCTTTTCCTCACCAATCAGACTCTAGCCATTGAGGAAGGAATATTTTATATAGACTCGTTCCTAAAAAAGTGCCTAAGTCCAGTCTGCTCACATATTGAGACCTTGCAGGCTTGTAGGGATTCCCCTCATTGCTATTTCTGTGCTCTTAGCTGCCCCTTAAACTGTTTTGTCTGTAGGAAGGAGACTTATATCCATCCTTTCCTGTTCTTTAGGGACATGGGAAGGAATATTTTCACTTACAACTATTGACCTCTAAATCTAAATGATAGGACTTCCCAATCAAAGTCTTCATCTTGACACCCCTGGGAACATTGTATGGACAAACCCTCTTAATCCATTGTTTTCTTAAATTTCTCCAGAAAAAAAGATGTGAAGTTCTCAATGACCACTAGATGGTGTCCTTTCTGTCCTTCAGAGGCTCCCTTAACCCACAGGGATTCCAACATAAGCCCTCGGTCCCAACCTCTATTGTTAATGACCCTGGTGCCATTAACTTGAATCCTGTATAAGTGAGGGAAAGTTTTTACAAACCATGTTATATAATCATATCAATGTACAAAGCAGAGGAATCCATCCTACTGTACATTGCTTTCTTATTGTGGGACTTGATATTTGGAGGTTTCATAGTGGCCAAGGGGAAGCCAGTAGTGGCTACTAAAATCTGGATCTCCTTAGGTCTTTGGCATGTGGCAAACAAAGACCATTATTGCATCCTTGCTGGTAAAGCAGCAATAAATCCAGCAGGGCATAGGGAAAGGGAGGCAGGATTGCTGACCATCAGAAGCACCCTGGCAAAAGGATGTCCTCATAAGGTAAAAAAGACAGTCTCTTCAGCATGGACGCCTGAGCTCTGCTCTTTTTCTCATATTCAGATGGGATCTTTGATCTCACAAGTTATGTCAGGTTCTCCAATAGCCTGCATAATGAAAAATTTGGATAAGTTTGACCTAAAAACGCTCAAGAAAAGTGCCTCATTTTCTTCTGCCTCCAAACTTGGCCTCAATATAAATTCTCTGATGCAGAATTTTGGCCACCAGAGGGAAGTATAAACTTTAATACTGTTTTACAGCTTAGTTTATTTCGCAAGACGTAAGGGAAATGGACTGAGGTTCACTACATTCAGGCTTTCTTTACTTACCCAAGTTATGTCAAAAATGTATGTTAGACACAGCTATAACTGTTGCAATGATGAGGGAAAACTCCAGGGAGTCACCTGTTGAGGGAAAGGAACTAGCAGAATCCCAGGAATTTCAACCTCCTACTGTCCCTTCCAGCAATCCTTCTGTCTTCCATGCGCTGGACCTCCTCCATCAGTCCCAGGAAGCAGAGCAAATATACTACCCCTCCAGAAGATGCCAGGAGGAGTGTTCAGGCTGACTAGAGTACATGTCCCCCTCTCCCCTGATTTGAGACAGATAAAAATTGATTAGGGAGATTTTTAGAGGACACAGATAAATATATTATGGTATTTCAGCACTTAGGTCAAGTGTATGATCTTGCTTGGAAGGACTTTATATTATTGTTTAATCAGTCTTTAACCTCCAATGACAAGCAGACTGGCCTAAAAGCAGCTGAACAACTGGAAGTGATCTATATCTCAGCCACACCCAAACTATGAGCAAACCTAATTACCATCTGGAACACAGGTAGTCCCTCAAACTGATCCAGATTGGAATCTAAATAATGAACAGGAGGCTTGGAAAATTAGACACTTCCAGGCATTAGTCATTTAAGATTTCAGAAGGTCCAGACCAAAAAAAAAATTTTTTTTAAGAGAGAAGGGCAGTGAGAGAGAGAGAGACAGAGAGAATCAATTTTTATTGAGTTTTTTTACATGGCTTAAGTTGCTTTGACACTTAGTTGTGTACATGGGTTCCTGGGGTTTGAACCCATGTACTTGTGCATGCCAGGCAAGCACCGTAACCACCGAGCCACCGCTCCAGCCCCCAGACAAAAATCTTAACAGTTATTCCAAACTGTCTGAGATCCATCAATGCCCTCAGGAAAATCATACTGCCTTTCTGGAGAAATTTAGAGAGGCATTGAGAAAACACACCACCATGGATCCTAAGTCCATAGAGAGCTGCATAATTTTAAAGGATAAATTTATTACCCAGACATTCATTTACAAAAATTGGCATATGGCCCTGATCAGTCTTTAGATGACAGTCTCCAGCTTGCAACCTCCATCTTTTGTAATAGACAGGAAGAGAGGTAAGAAAGGGAACTTAGAGACAGGAAGGAAGATGAGGCACTGGTTATGGCCCTGCAAGGAATAAGCTTCTGGGATAAAGGAGAAAAATGGAATGGACTTTAAGCCACAAAAAGGACTTGTTTCTATTATGGGAAAGAGATATGTTACTGATGGAAATGCCCACAAGTCAAGCAAGTACTCCCAAGACCCTGTCCTATCTGTCAAGGCAATCACTGGCACGATAAATGTCCCCAGGGGTGCAGGTCCTTGGGTCCAGATTCCCCACACAGGTGTGATGGGACCTGGGGTTGGGTTTATCACTCCAATGACTCCTATCGCTGTGCATGAGCCCTAAGTATGCTTCTTAGGAAGCCAAAAGGTCAGTTTCTTTCTGGACACTGGTGATAGTTTTTTTGTACTTATCTCTTACCCTTTACCCGCCCCCCTAATATTATGATGGTTCAAGGAGTGTCTGGATGGCCTATAACTAGAAACTTTACTCCTCCACTGAGTTTTGAATGGAATTGGATGATGTTTTCTCATGCATTCTAGATAATCCCAGAGTGCCTACTCCCTTTTTAGGGAGAGATTTACTTTCAAAGCCTCAGGCTTCCATCACAGTGAATCTAAGGCCTCTGGGGCCACTATGTTTGTCTTTATTAGATTGTGCCATAAACCTTGAAGTATGGGCCACAGAAGGTAGGATTGGGCAAGCAAAAAATGCTGGTCCAGTTAAAGTAGTCTTAAAGGATCCCTCTGTCTTTCCACACCAGATGCAGTACCCCCTTCATCCAGATACCAAAAAAAGGGTTTGTTGGAGATTATTCAAAATCAAATGACATGGATTTTTTAGTTCCCTGCAGTAGTCCATGCAACATGCCTATCTTGAGAGTTCAAAAGTCAAATGCAGAATGGCACCTAGTCAAAGATTTTAGAATAATTGATGAAGCAGTCATTCCCCTTAACCTTGTAGTACCTAATCCTTGTACTCTGTTATCTGAAATCCCAGCTGCCACTTCTTGGTTTACTATATTAGACCTGAAGGATGCCTTTTCCTGCATATCCCTAGACTCTCAATCATAATACTTGTCTGCCTTAGAGGAGCCAGATAGTGGATCTCAATTAACCTGGACAGTATTGCCTCAAGGATTTAGAGATAGTCCATACTTGGTTGAACAAGTCTTAGCTAAGGACTTAACAGAGTTCAAAGATAGATCACCAACAAGAGTTCTCTAATATATAGACACCCTCTTGTGTGCTGCAACTCAGGGAGAATGTCAGGAAGCCACTATGGAACTCCTAAATTTCTTAGCTGATAGAGGATATAAGAGTTCAAAAAGTAAAGCTCAAGTATGTCAACAACAGGTTCAATATCTAGGATTACAATTGTCTCATGGAACCTGCAAGCTAGGAGAAGAAAGAATAGCCCCTATAGGACCATACCTTCTACCCCAAACGTAAGACAGCTCAGAGGCTTTTTAGGAATATCTGGATATTGCAGACTTTGGATCTCTGGGTATGGAGAGTTAGCTAAGCATCTTTATAGCCTGCTTAAGGAGGCTCAGTGCCAGGGAATAATTACATTAATATGGAAGCCAGACATGTTAAAGCTTTTAAAGCACTAAAAGGGGCCTTACTTCAAGCCCGTACCCTCAGGTTGTCTACAGAGCAAGAGTTCAGTCTGTTTGTCACTGAGAAAGGAGGGGGTAGCCCTAGGAGTGGTCACACAGAAGAATGGGCCAGCTCAACCGCCAGTAGCATATTTTAGCAAGGAACTTAACAGTGTCTCAAGGATGGCTCCATTGCTTGCAAGTGGTGGCTACAGTTGCCTTGCTAGTACCAGAGGCAATCCAGATCACCTTGGGAAGAGATCTCATTGTGTACACGTCTCATGATCTTCCAGGGATTCTAAATACTAAAAGAGGTTTATGGCTTTCAGATAGCTCTGCTTTTGGGAGGTCCAGTGGCTCCTATAATAACTTGCTCAAATTGAAACCTAGGCACCTTCTTCCTTCTAGAGCCATTAGAAGGAAATCCTGCGCATGACTGTCATCAAACCTTCCTTACCCATAGACTGCTCAGCCCAAGGAGACCTTTGAATCATCCCTCTGCCTAATCCAGATATCACTATAAACATAGATGGAAGTTCTTTCATTGGATAAGGAGCATATAAAGCTGTGGTGACTATATGACACCTTAGATTCACTATCCTGCCCCCAGGCATGTGTGCACAGCTTGAGAGTTAATAGCCCTAACTAGAGCACTTGAGCTGGGGAAACAACAGAGTCAACATTTACACTGACTGTACATGTGCTCTGATTCTGGAAAGAGAGAGTGGGAAGGATTTCAAACAGCTGGAGAAACTTCTATAAAGAGCTATGAACAGATCCTAAAGTTACTAGAAGCTGTTCATTTACCAAAGGATGTGGTAGTAATTTATTGTCGGGGACACCAGAAGGGAATTGATGAAATATCAGAAGACAATAATAGAGCAGACCAACAAGCCAAAGAAGCTGCAAAGTGAACATTGTGTAAACCAGCCTCTTAGCCTCTCTGCTCTGGAAAGGACCTCCCCCAGAGATAAAACCTCAATACACCCAAGAAGGGATAGATAGTCATTATTTAGGGGAGGTAATCTCTTGCCTTCTGGGTGGATTCAGATGGAAGACAACAAACTTTACCTGCCTGCTGACTCTCAATGGAAATTTTTGCAGACCTTACATCAATTTTTTCATCTTAGGTAGAGGAAAATTAACTCAAGAGATATTTGAAGGAAATAATATAGCAAAGACAAGAAAGAATATACCAAAGATGCCAGAAAAATAACCCACATAACTTTGCCAAAAACATCCAGGGTTACAAAGGACAGGACAATTCCTTAAGGAGACTTGGCAACTTGATTTTACCCACATACTCAAAAGGAGTGGATTTCAATACTTATTGGTCATGGTGTGTTACTGGGTGTTTGAGGCCAACCCTTCCCAGACTGAACAGGTGAGAAAAGTAATAAAGTCCTTCTTACGGGAAATTGTACCCCAATTGGTATTGATTCACAACCTCCAGGGTGACAGTGGAGCAGCTTTTAAGGCAGCTATTACTCAGAGTGTCTTGCCACAGACAGCTATGCACGATCAGACTTGTGTATGAAAGAAAAGACTCAAAGAGAAACTGGATTACAGGGGTGGTTGGGTAGAGCACTCAGAAGGCAACTCTCCCTCAGCCTTTCGCTATGGTATTTATTGGGTTTAACAAAGACATACAAAAAAAACTTTTAAGGAACTTTTAAGACAAAGAATTTCTATCTGATCAACTATTCTAAAGTATGAAGAGGTGTAGCTGTAATCCTGTTCTGAGAACAGGCATATAATCTGTAAAGCTCATTATCAGGATCCTGATAGTCAAGCAATGTACATATTCTAAGCTAAGTTCTGTAGCAGGAGGGCAGGGGGGTGCTTGATGACTTGCAGGCATCTAGGGTTCATCTGGTGACTTGGAGATGTGACTGCTTACAGGCACACTGCCTCCTGGCATCCCATGTTGTGTTCCACCGGGCTGCCATTCAGATGACTCCAAGGTCTCAAATCATGTCTCCAACAGTGTCTAAGGTCCTAGGCATAAACTATCATCTCCATTGTGCACGGAGACCTCAACACTCTGGGAAGGTAGAGAAAACTAATGATATTTTAAAAAGCCATTTGAGAAAATCCACTCAGGAAACACTAGTCTTGGACCAAAGTCCTTCCTATTATTCCCCCCAAATTCTTGGACATGGAGATTATTACAGGACCTTAGAGAAATTAATAAAGTAATGCAGCCCATGAGAACTTTACAGCCTGGATTACCTAGTACCTCAGTTATTCCTTTAGATTGGCCAATGATCATATTAAATCTAAACTACTGCTTTTTACTTATGCAAAGAAAAATTTGCATTTATGACCTGTTCTTAACAATAAAGAGCCTGTTAAAATGTACCCGTGGAAATTTTTACTTCAGGGAATGATGAATAGCCTAGCAATGTGTCAACATTTTGTTGCAGGTGCTGTTCAACCCATTCATGATTTATTTCCTAATTTCTACATTGTTCATTATATGGATGACATATTGTAGGCTGCAAATTCTGAAGAAAAATTATTAGCTTGTTTTCAAAACAATCTCAGAGGTTTTCCAGAGTTATGGACTAAAAATGGCCCCTGAAAAAAAATCCAAAAGCAACCTCCTTTTCAATACCTTGGGCATATTGTACAATAACGTACAATAAAACCTCAAAAGGTTTAATTTGCAGTTGACTGGGTGTGGGAAGATGCCACGTTGATTTAAGAGTGTGACTGGTTGATTCTGGGCTCCACAAGATGGCTGCAGAACCCTGGCTCAGTTTTTTTTTTTTTTTTTTTTTCATGATTTGGTTTTAAGCTGTTTACAACACTGCTTTAAGGTGGGTTTTTTTGTTTGTTTGTTTGTTTGGGGATTTTCTTAGGATTTTTAAAAATTGTTTTGCTTTTTACTTTTGCCCTTTAGGTTTTGGCTTATCTTTCCAACCTTTTAAGTGGGAGAGCTTAAGAAAATGTCCGCCCTCCTCACTTTCTCTCTGATGCCCCACCCCCTCTCATTCACTGTTTACAGAGATGGGGTTAGGGCACTAGGAGTTTGTTTTCAGTCTCTCCAGGTCCTGGACTATACAACATTGACTCTTAGAGCATTTATTTTGTCACCCACCCCTCAATTCTGTTTTTCCTTTCCTGCCTCCTTCCATATTGTAAGGAGATTGGTATTTGCTGTCTAACTTGCATCCCTCATCTTTTCCAACTTGATGTCTAATTTCTGATATGGAGAAAATTTTCTGAATATATTCTTGATGTCTTTACCCTGTATCTCCATGTTCTCTTCTATCCCAATGACTCTTGGGTTTTTTCTCTTGATGCTGTCCCAGGTTCTTGCATACCATGAACATGTTCTTCCCCCTACCTTTTTTGTATACTGAGTATTCAAGCTTGTATACCTTGTCTTAAAGGTCTGAAGTTCAATCTTCAAGTCCTGAAGTTCTGTTTTCTATGCAGTCGAAACTTCTGGTGATGCTTTCATGTGAATTTTTAATTTGATTCATTGTCTTCCATTTCCAGTTCTGATTGTTTTTTCAATATCACTATTTTTATATTGAAATGGTCTTTTCATCTCATATATCTGCTCTCCTAATTCATTCCTTAGATATTCTTTTTGTTCACTGAACACTTCAATAATGTTTCTTATAAACTTTCTATAGAATTTTATCTAATTCCATATCTGTGTGATCCTTTTTCAGGAATTGTGAATTTTGGGGGGAGATCTGTTTGCTTGTTTCCTCATGTTTTCAGAGGTCTTGGACTTGCACATATATTGAGCTGGATTCCCCTTTCTCTTCCTCTTTTATTTATGTGCCTTTTGTGAAGTTATTTTGTCTTGGGCCCTCTCTGTTTTTGATATATGAGTAGATGTCCAAGGGTATGACCCACAGATGCCCACTGGTTGTTTCTTCTTGGGACCTGGTTGTTGGTGTGGGATTCTTTTCTGCCCAGTTCTGCATGATAAAGTGTTATTAAGTCTCAGGTGCGGAGAGATCTTTTGTGGGGTGACATGGCTGTTAATTGACTTAATTGTGGGTATTGATTTGCAATATGATCTCTACTCTGTGAACCTGAAATGTCCCAATCACTTTTCAGCCCCTTTTATAGGACATGGGGAGCCTAAAATAATGCTAATGTTAGCAACAGATGTACAGCCTTAAGATAAATGTCCATCTCTACATAGACCCATCTGCACATAAATAAATGACATCAATAACACTACCTGCCACCTCTATATGATTGGTGATATCAGCATTTAACAATATCAGCAGTAAAAAAAATCTGTGAACTGTACAGGTGAAATTCAATATTGGGCATTTACTGCATCATCTTCTGTATTAATAATCACAGCAACACAAATGGGGTAGGAATTATATAAACTATATAATTCTATTTAGTGGGATTACAGTTTCTTGTAGGAAGAAAAATAGGGTAGGAAGGCAAGAGAAAGTTAATTAGTTAAAAAATGATTACAGGAGAGATATAAGATAGGTAGATGTCAGCTGTAAAGAAGAAGGAATAAAAAATAAGTAGGGGGTTAGAGTGGTGGCTCAGAGGTTATGGCGCTTGCCTGGCATGTGTGAGGACATGGGTTTTTTAATGAGAGGAAGAGGGAACAGGAAATTTTGACTATTAGTGGTGGAAGAGATTGATTGATTTTCATTCTTTATTTTTTTATTTTGTAACCCTCGGATCAAGGACTGGAGGTTGTTAAATCCAGTACCTTTGTGTTCCTCACTTAGCTGCCATTGTGTCTGGGAGACAAAGCTGGTTTAGTAGATCTCAGCTTCACACTTCGCAGTATAGAGTAGGGTAAATGAGGGGAAGGATTCAAATTGTACATTTCTTTATGGGGTGGTGGTATAGAGTCCTCAACTGGAAATTTCCTTAATTGGGGTTTATTCTTAGCTGACCTTTGGAATTCTATTGGTGGATGTTTGAGATTTGATCCACAACCCCTGTTGCTGGAGAGGTGCCAGTCTCGGCAGGATGTCTAGATTTCTAATGCCTCCAGTAAAACTCACTTTTAGGGCCTAGGGACTGAACCTCCACAGGTTTCATCTTCACTACTATGAATATGACATACTGGGTATCTGCCCTGGAGAGCAGACACTCCTGTGTGGCCACTATAGGTGTCTTTCCAATAGCTATATGGGGCATCAGCAACAAAAGGAGCTTTCTCCCCTTGGTGTCCAGAGCCTACTTGAGCCAGATGTAATTTTCACATGATCCTCCATAAACCTAAACAATAATCACAATAGAAAATATCACATTTGCTCATGAAGGCAAAATGACACACAGTGTCAATGTCACCAGAAGGAATACAGTCTTGAGGAAGGCCTGTTCCAGTGCACAAGCTCCTATGTTCCATGTACACACACAGGCAATCCTCTGGCTACCAGACTCTGCTCCCACTTCAAAAGTTGTGTGTAGAGAGTCATTCCCTCATGCTCAAACCAGGCCTGCGGCAGGATTCCAGGGTGCATCCCTGTCTCCTAACATCACTTTTTCAGCCTGTCCAGGTCTTCTTCACTTCTTGGATCCCCAGACCAAGGATCAGCTCAGCCCACTGGAGTAGACAAGTCAAAGCCCAGGCCCAATGCAATTCTACAGAAGACTCCTGCTCCCCAATGCCTCAGTTGGATGTCCCTCGGTAGCTGCTAAGATCACTGTGACATGAGCAAGCGGCTCACAGCAGGCACATGCACAGCTGCAGGACCAGTCTGACTCCAGGCTGAGGCAGGTGGTGGTCAGGGGTGCAGAGACAGAAGAAACTGGGCTTCCAGAGGTCTTCCCCATTGGTGGTAGAGTTACAAGGGAGTGTTGGGCAAGCTGGCATCTCTGATTTTGGAGAGGACAAGAATGGGTCCGATGAGGAGATAAATGAAACCAGATGAGTTCGGGATGGAATATCGTAGGTAATGAAAATTCCTCCGTCTCCCAGTGGAGTCTCCAAATGAACATTCATTGACCCTGAGTTCAGAACTTCTCTCAGAGCAGGGCTTAGGAAATCCCCTTCCCTGGTGTTAATCTTCAGGGGGCTCTGGGTCTTTAAAGTGGCTTGGGGCTTGTAAGTATGGCCTACCCATTCCCACCCTGGGAAAGTCTTGAGTGCCTTTCTTCCCCTTTGGGTACCAGGCCCTGTTCAGGGAGGACCTCTTTTACCTCCCAGTATACAGTTTTTTCCAATATATTTTCTTCAAAAGGCTTTTTCCCACTGAATAGTTTTTTTGTTTTGTTTTGTTTTAAGAGAAAGGGACAGAGAGAATTTTTTATTTAGTTTTTCGTGTGGCCTTCATTGCTCTGACACTTCATTGTATACTTGGTGCTGGGGTTCAAACCCGTGTCCTTGCATATGCCAAGCAAGTGCTGTAACCACTGAGCAACAGCTTCAACCCCCGCACTTAATAGTTTTGACACCTTTGTTGAAAATCATTTGTCCTTATACATGTGGATCTATTTCTAGGATCTCGAGTCCTTTGGTATAGCTATGTGCACACCAGTATTACATTGTTTGGAGTACTGCAGCTTTAGAGTAAGTTAATCAGGATTTGTTGTGGCAGGAGTGGTGGCTCAGAGGTTGGAGTGCTTATCTAACATGCACAAGGTCCTGGGTTCAAACCCCAGCACCACATACACAACCAAGTGTTGGAGAAACAAAGACCAGATGAAAAAATACATAAAACTGATACTTTCTCTCTCTCAAAAAAAAAATCAGGTGTTGTTAGTTCTATAACTTTATTATTCTTTCTCAAGGCTGTTTTGGCTATTCCAAATTCCTTGAAATTTCATATGAATTCCAGGATGAATTTTTCTATTAAAAATTTTCAGGGAGGGGGGCTAGAGCAGTGGCTTGATGGTTATAGCGCTTGCCCGGCATGCACAAGTACACAGGTTCAAACCCCAGGACCCACGTACACAACGAGGTGTCTAAGCAATGAAAGGCATGTGAAAAACTCAATACAAATTGATTCTCTCTGTCTCTGTCTTTCTCTCTTACTGCCCTTCTCTCTGTAAAACAAAATTTCTTCAGGGATTTGGTGGAGATTATTTTGACTCTATAGACTGGGATACTACTGACTCCCATGATGCATGTTGGCGGACCAACAAGTCTCTTAGACTTTATTTACTTTTTTCAATCTTTTTTTTTTCTGTTCCTTAGACTTGATAATTTCAGTTGTCATATTTTCAAGTTTGCCAATTCATTCTTTCACAAATCTTTTGAATTTCTTTACTGAGTTTTTCACTTAGTTATTGTACTTTTCAGCTCCAAAATCTTTTTGGTACCTTTTTGTTTTCCATTTCTTTATTGATATTTGCATTTTGTTTCTACAGTGTGTTCTTGAATTTGTCCACAGACATCTTCGTTTGACTCTCTGAGCATCTTTAAGACAGTTGTTTTAAAATCTTTGTCTAGTATATCCACCATTTGCTATTACTCAGGGAGACTTTCTGTGAATATATTTTACTTTGAATGGGTCATAGTTTTCTGTTTCTTAGCATACCTTGAGATTTTGTTGTTGTTGTCAGCTGGACATTTGAATCCTATATATAGTAACTGGAAATTATATTTCCCCTTTCCCCAGTACTTACTGGGGTTTGTTGTTGCTGTTTTTTAATTTATTGTACAAGGGTATCTCCTTCGCTGGAGATCAGCCTAAATTATTAGTGTAAGATCTCATGTCTTTCCATGCCCACGTTTTTCCCTGCACATTCATAGTGACTTTTTAAATTTCCCATTCAGTAATGTTTTTTAGTTTTTTAAATGTATTTTTTAGTTGTAGATAAATAGAATACCTTTATTTCATTATAGAAATTACCATTTATTAGGTGTTTTGTTAAAAACAAGATTTTATTTTTCATTATAGTTTTACTTATTGAAGGGGTCTGTTGTCACACTTCCATATATGCATATGACATATATCCCTCTTTTCCCTCCCCATATCCATCTCCCCCTCTAGACTGCAAAGTTGCCCTCAGTTCAACTAGTAATACGTGTTTGATGAGCACTGTCTAAACTTATTATTCTTTCACTCTTTCCTATATTGTACTCTGGCTTCCACATACGAGAGAAAACATTTGGCCCTTGAGTTTCTAGGTTTGGCTAATTTCACTGAGCAAGATTTTCTCCATCTCCATCCATTTACCAGCAAAAGCTTTAAAAAGCTTTTTTTAAAAAAGCTGAGTGGAATAGAATTATATGTAGATATAGATATACAGATATAGATATTTCAACGATGAGCATCTGGGTTGATTCCATTATTTAGCTACTGTGAATTGTACTGCTATAAACATTGATGTAGCTGTGTTGCTGTAGTATGCCAAATTTATATCTTCTGAGAAAATACCCAGGAGTGGGATAGCTGGGTCATATGGTGGTTCCATCCCTAATTTTTGGAGGAATCTCCATACTGCTTTCCAGAGTGGTTTTAACTAGTTTGCAGTCCCACCAACAGTGTATAAAGGTTCCTTTTCCCCCAAAACCTGCTCTAGCATTTGTTGTTTTTTGTATTCTTGATCTGACTGGGGTGAGAAGAAATCTTAATGAAGTCTCAATTTGCATTTCCCTGATTGCTAGAGATGTTGAACATTTTTCCATGTATCTGTTGGTTTTTGCATTTTTTTCTGTTGAGATGTTTGTTTATATCTTTTGCCCATTTATTGATTGGGTTATTTGTGTGTTTGGTATTGAGTTGTTTTTTTTGTTTGTTTGTTTGTTTGTTTGTTTTTGTATATCACAGATATTAGACCCCTGTCAGAGGCATAGCTGGCCATGATTTTCTTCCATTCTGTAGGCTATCTCTAAATGTTCTTAATTGATTCCTTAGCTGTGCAGAAGCTTTTTAGTTTAATAGCATCCCACTTATTCTTGGTTGTATTTCTTGTATATGGGAGTCTTAAGAAGTTGGTGCCAGCTCCTATAAATGTTGACCCTATTTTTTCTTCTAACTGTTATAAGGTATCTGGTTTAATTCCTAGGTCTTTGATCCATTTAGATTTGATTTTTGTGGAGGGTGAGAGATACAGATCTAATGTCATTTTTCTGCATATGGCTATCCAGCACCATTTGTTGTAAAAGCTGTCTTTCCTGTTTCCCATGGTACCTCAGAGTGAGATCTAGAATGATAAAGACTGGGCTCCACATACTTTTTGTATTTATTCATGGTTTTGAAGATGTGGCTATAACCTGCAGTGAACACTGGCTGCAGTCAGTCAAAATTAAATGAAGGCAGCGCTGGAGCAGTGGCTCAGTGGTTACGGTGCTTGCCTGGCATGCGCAAGGACTTGGGTTCAAGCCCCAGTACCACATATACAACTAAGAGTCAGAGCAACAAAGACCAGATGAAAAACTAAATAAAATTTTTCTTTCTCTCTCACTATCCCTCTCTCTCTTAAAATAAATAAAATTAAAATAACTGCAGGCCTTATTTGAACCACCAGCAAGTCCAGTCTTATGAACTATACCTAGGAACTGGCTGTACTGTAACTATAGGGCTACTGGATTTCTTTGAATTCCTTTATCCTTTCTTTTCTTGTGGAATCAAAACGGAAGGGCATCCATGGGGTATTCTCAATGAAAGTTCAATCACTTGTGACCCAGCAAATTCAGATAAAATCACTCGTCATTTACTAATATCATGCTATATTCAAAGGAAGTTGACATTGATTTATGGGGGAAAAGTAAAAAAGGAATAATAGCCATCGATCCAAAAAATCAACAGGGGAAAAAAACTCAACTTCATGTCAAATGAAAAATTTAGGGGTCCATCCAGGAGTGATAGCTGGGAATGGTGGATCATATGCATTTTATCCTTCTAGGTTAAGTATAGGAATGAAACTATAAAGTCTGAATGAGGAGGTTACCTTACTAACCCTGGTACTTTGGCTGCCTGATAACAGGACCGCCTATTGGAGGTTGGACAAAATGCCTATGGTTACCATCTTTTACCTATTCAAAACTTACTGTTTTAAATTAAGAACTTTCTCTGCAGTCCATGTTTAAGAACTATTCCTGTAGGGAAGAAAAGGAGCTTCCTCAAATTTTAAATATGTAGTGAAGACATTTTTTAAAATAAAGTTTTGTAATTATTTTTAAAAGGCTGTCTTTTCTCCAAATGATATTTTTTAGCCACCTTTGTCAAATATCAGATGGCTATGGTATGGTGGAAAAGCTAGTCATAAGATTCCTTCCCCTTGCCTCAGTGGTATAATATGGTAGGGATGTTCCTTTAAGAAGAAACATTTAGCTGTGGAGTTGTAAAATCTGTCTCACTGTGAAAATCATATTGTATCTGTTTCTGTAAAACCTGCTTACTGCAGCAGCAGGCTGCAAGCCTGAGCGCCTAATAATTGGGTTTGCTTCTGTAACCCCGGCTTCTTGCCTCCCCAAAACCCTGAACAAGCTTTCTGCAAAGCAATCTAAAAGGAGCTCTCACTGCAAGACAAGACTGAGGTATAAAGTCTATAATGGTGAAAATCTGCGAATTGGGGCTCAGAATTTTGGAGTTCAAAACTCCTCTGGGCCACTGGTGTTAATAAACTGAGTTCTCCCATTCCCCAAGTGCTGTTTGCTATTTCCCACCCAGCCTGTTTGCCACAACAACAAAATTGTGGTTTTGTCTCTGTATCTTATATCAATGAATTTAGCAAAGTAGAAGTATACAAGATCAATACCCATAAATCAATAGCTTTGCTATACTCCAACAACTGACTCAGGATGAAGTCATTTATCATAACCTCAAAAGAAAAATAAATAAAATATTTGGGAATTAATTTATCAGGGAAGCAAAATATCTCTACAAAAATAAATTATAGAACTTTGAAGAAAAAATAGAAGACCTGAGAAAATGTAAAGACACTCCATGTTCTTAGATAGGCAAAAGGAAAATTTGTTTCACATAGGCTTACATATTGGAGGGAATCATTGTCACATACTCATGCACACATGGATGTTGACAAAGTAAGTTAAGGCTGATCCTAGTCCAGGATCTCCCCCCATATCTCATCTGTTCCCTCATCTGTCTCCTCTGTAATACCCCCATGCTATAGGCAGAAATGAGCATATACATGTATATTAATTTTTGAAATTTCTGAGTTTCTCTGCCTGTGGATAGGCAAAATTAATATAGTTAAAATGGCCACTCTGCCAAAAGTGCTATACAAATTCAATGCACTCCCCATCAAGGTACCAATGACATTCTTCACAGATGCAGACAAATCAATTCTTAGATTCCTTTGGAAGAATAAGAGACGCAGAATAGCCAAAGCAATTGTTGGCAAAAAAAAATGAGGAAGGGATCACAATACCTGACTTGAAACTATACTACAGAGCTGTAGTTACAAACACAGCATGGTACTGGCATCAAAATAGAACATGAAGACCAATGGAATAGAATAGAAAATATTTTATTTTTATGTGGTGCTAAGAATTGAACCTAGTGCCTCACATGTGCTAGGTAAGTGCTCTGCCACTGAGCTACAACCCCAGCCCATAATAATGGTTTTATATTGTCCTAGTCCTTAAGTGTCTATCTCCCAAAAGGTGAAAAAATGAGAAAGTTAGTGGAAAACAAACAAACTGGCTCTTAAAATCCCTTGAAAGTCACATCTCCCAGTGGGGTTTGCAATGATGGTGGTTTGTCTCCATCTTTCTACCTCCGTGATCAGAAGCTGACCAACAAGACTCGATGCTCAAGGAGGGCATGGCTGCAATCCATGGGACTGATGGGATGTATTGTTGGATAGCTGCTACTGTGCTGTGGGCTGAAATGCACCAAGCCTAACAAATTTATTTTCTAGCAACTGCAGGTTTTTTAAAAATGCACCAGAGTTCCAAAATAATTACATCTGACAGATTCTGTAAGTACAGTTTATGTCTAAGTGAAGAAATGGATTCTTGGCACTTTGTATTTTCCATCTTCCCTAACATCAATATTTCAATTATGTTTACAACTCTGCACACAGATATTTATAGCAGCTTTATGCATATTTGCCCAAAACTGCAAGCAATAAAATGCCCTTGAGTGAGTGGATAAACAAACTATGGCACATCCAGACAGTGGAATATTATTCATCACTAAAAACGAAATGAGCTATCAAGTCATAAAAAGATATGGAGAAAACATAGATGTGTATTACTATTTGAAAGAAACCTGTTTAATACTGTATGATTTCAACCACATAACATTCTGGAAAAGGCACAGCTATGGAGAGTAAAAAGTTACCAGGAGGTAGGAGGAGAAACACAGGATTTTAAGGCAGTGAAATTACTGTTTCCTACTATATTGATGGTTATATGTCATTATTAGTTTGACTCTACCTATAAAAGGTACAACAAAAGTGAATCCTGTAGGGACCAAGGGATCGCAGGTAGGTTGGGGAGGGGAGAATGCTGGGGATTGGTATTGGCTAAATTATAGTTATATTGTGTGCATGTATGAACTTGTAACAACAAATCCCATTAATCTGTATAACTACAATGCACCAAATAAAATGTGTAAAAAATGAATCCTAATGTAAACAAACCGAACTTTGGGTGATAACAAGAGTCAGTGTAGGTTCTTCAATTGTTAACAAATGTACCACCTTGGTGGGGGATGGTGATAATGGAAGAGACTTATGTAGAGATAGAGATATATGGGAAATCTCTGTACCTTCTGCCCAATTTTGTGTGAACCTGAGACTGCTCTAAAATGTAAAAAGTCGCACCCCAACACAGTCATGTATCAGTGTGATGTTATGTTACAACAATATAAAAGGAAATGATGCAAAGTAATTTACAACAAAATGTTTTTCCCTCCGTGAGGCTGGGGCCTGAAGAGGATGGTCAAGTGTTGGTAACTGGCTGGTCTGACAGGTGCTTGTGTCAGCTTATAATACAAACAATAAGACACCTGCACTGGCCTCTACCATCTTGTGGACCATATTGTCACTTCACCTTTTCATCACCCCATTTTTTTATTGGTTCTTTTTACTTAAAGACATAACATTGGGATCATTTTGTCATAATTATAGAAGTATGGAATATAATGTGCTCTGATCCTTTTCCCTCAGTTCCTCTATTCCCTCTATTCCTATAGTTTTTGTATTGATGTCTTGTGCATGCACATGATGGTGAGATTCACTGTGGTATATTCATATATGTACATAGGAAAGTTAGGTCAGATTCATGCCACTGTTCTTCCCTTATCCTGTCCCTCCTCCTTCCCTCTCAGTCCCCTTCACCTAGTTCACTGATCTATTTTGATATTGGAATTCCCACTCCCATTTCCCCATTTTTTTCCTCTTTTTATTCTCCCTTGGTTTGGACTAGCTTCTGCATATTAGAGAAAACATTTAACTTTGGACTTTTTTGGTCTGGCTTATTTCATTTAGCATGACTGCCTCCAGTTCCATTTGTTTACCAGCAAATATCATCTTACAGGTGAGGTAATTGAGGCAATTGCAGGAATTGCTGGGCAAGCCCAGAATCCTAGATGGTTCATTGTTAATTTGAACCATGTCCATAGCTTTAATTCACTGTTCTCCTTGCATCACTTCTCATAAATGTGAACCTCATCTCATGGTCCCTGGGGTCCCCACATTTTCCTCAGCCATCCTGGGTTGATCCTTATGCCTTATGAGGCACTCAGAAGGAGGGCATCTATGAGGCTGGGACCTAATTCTCATCCCCAGCACCCAGGGCTTTTGTTGGCAAACATGGGGAAGCAGTGCTGAGGAATGTGGAATAGTCAAGGATGCCTGAGGGGTCTCATAAAGTAACATGGGTAGTGAGGAAATCAGCACATATTGTGCTAGTGGAGGCTAATGAGGAACCAACATAGATTGCCAGGATTTCATGGAGGGATCACAGATACTCCGTTAGTGGTTAATGGGACACATCAACTTATGGCCCCCTCCCATCATAATGGTCCTATTGTTAGTATGGTCCTATGGAGAGGTTAATGTGGTTATGATTCACTACCACTCATTGCCTTTACTTGAGAGGAAAAAGGGAGATTA
Organism: Aplodontia rufa; assembly: GCA_004027875.1. Lineage (NCBI taxonomy): Eukaryota > Metazoa > Chordata > Mammalia > Rodentia > Aplodontiidae > Aplodontia > Aplodontia rufa. The sequence goes on from PVKS010009809.1 coordinate 27,855, forward strand.
ACAGTATGTATCACATCAGAAGATTACCATATGCTGTGTTGTGGATAATTATAGACACTGCTGGAAGAGCAATGGGAGATCATTGATTATCACTGTGATGGACAAATAAGTGGAGGAGGATCACAAGACATCCCGCTAGAGGTGTAATAAATAGAATGATAAGTTAGTAGATGGATTAGATGGGGTTTGCCAATGTTCCTTATTCTGAGGTTGGATTAAGTGATTGTCAGACACCAGAGTTTCTCAGTTACCAGACATTATTACAAATGTGATAAAGCGTAATTAGATTTACAGTTACTAGTTACTGGGATTAATAAGGGGTTATGTGAAAGTGGAAAAAAAAAGGGAATAATAGCAACCACACATTATTCTTGGGTGGGCTGAGGGGTGGTTCAGTGGTTATGGTACTTGTCTGGTATGCGCAGGGACCTGAGTTCAAACCCCAGTACCACATACACAATGAAGTGTTGGAGCAATGAAAGCCACAAGAAAAACTAAATAGAAGGACCCCTGTCCTGAACAGGCCCTGCTCAGGACCAACCAGAGGAGGTTCCCCACCTGGAGCAGCCCCTGCCTACCTGACACCAAGTGTGTCTGTTGGGACTTCTTTGAATACCACTGGCAAGCGCTCAGGACATCACTGGTAGGACCCCCTGTCTGGAGCAGCTCCTGCTAAGGACCAACTGGAGGAGGTTTCCAGGACAACCAAGGTTCAATCTGCATCCTTGAGCCTGAAACCAAAGGGTGGAGCAAAACAAGGACCCAGGCAGAAGTAGCATCTGGAAGAAGATGATCACCAAAGAGGTGGTGGCTGATCCAACACTTTGACTTGCAAGGGAAAACCACCTGGAGAACTGCCTACCTTCCTTGCAGGAAATCTTAATTCAGAGATCCAGAAGAAGCTCTGCAAAATATAATCAAACTAGGAGAGATCCACCTCAAACCAACAACTCCACTAGAAAAGATGCCATGGAAAACCTTGAAAATATTATCAATGATCTGATTACTAAAAGTAACAATGAGCTAAAAGATTTAATGAAAGGACTAAGTGAGAAAACCTGAGATGAAAAACTCTATTATCAAAGAAATAGACATGCTCAAAAAGAGCTAAAATCTATAGTCAATGATATGAGAGGGACCATGGAAGAATTTAATAACAGACTAACTTTTATAGAAAACAGAACCTCAGCTCTTGAAGAAAGAACCTCTGACAATGAGGACAGGCCTCAGCCTGAGTGCACAGATGACAAAAAAAGAGGGGAAAAAAACCTTGCAGAACACAAACAGAATTTTAAAAATGTCTGGGATAAAATGAGAAGAAAGAATCTAAGAGTAATTGGGATACAGGAAGAAATTGAAACAAACAAATGGAATAAGGAACATGGTCAATGAAAGAGTTAAAGAAAATTTTGCCCATCTAAAAACAGAGTCAAATATGCTCATCCAAAGAAGCTTATAAGATACCCAATAGGCCTAATCAAATGAGAAACTCACCAAGACACATCATATTCAAAATGTACAACAGGGATATCAAGGAAAGGATATAAAAGCAGCAAGGGTTGGGGCTGGAACGGTGGCTCAGCGATTAAGGAGCTTGCCTGGCATGCACAAGTATGTGGGTTCGAACCCCAGCACTACGTACACAATGAAGCTTTGTGAAAAATGAAAGCCATGTGAAAAACTAGATAAAATTGATTCTCTCTTCTCTCTCTCTCTGTCCCTCTTTCTTTAAAAAAAAAAAAAAAAGCAGCAAGGGAGAAATGCCAAATCACATTCAGAGGCAAACCAATAGGAATCACAACTGACTTTTCTGCTCAGACTCTGGAAGCAAGAAGATCGTGGAAGGAGATCTTTCAATGCCTGAAGGAACACTACATGCAGCCAAGAATACTATACCCAGCCAAACTCAGCTTCAAATTTGAGGGAGAAATAAGAACTTTTCATGATAAGAACAAACTTGCAGCATTAGTGAACAGAAAGCCGGAATTACAAAGAATCCTCAAAAATAAACTCCAGATAGAAGAACAAGTGAACATTCCTCAAAACCCACAGAGGAAATTCAATGAAGATACATGCTATCAATAGACAACTAAAACAGCACAGAACTTACTAATGAAACACATAACTATTCTAATACTGAATGTGAATGGTCTCAATACACCAATCAAAAGACACAAGACTGGCAGATTGGATCAAAAAACAAAATCCAGCAATATGCTGCTTACAAGAAACCAGATTTAGGGTGGAAGGGTGGAAAAAATCTAACAGGCATGCAGCCCAAGAAAGCAAGCTGGAGTTGCAATTCTTATACCCAACAAAGTTGATTTCAAACATAAATTGTTCAGAAGAGATAAAGAAGGCCACTACATCCTAGTGAAGGGAACAATACAGCAGGAAGATATAACCATAATAAATATATACTATCCAAAAACGAATGCCCCCAACTATGTGGAAAAATTACTCGAAGACATAAAACCACTTGTGGACCTCAAGATAGTACTGAGAGACTTCAATACTCTATCACTAATAGATCATCAAAGCAAAAAAAAAAAAAAAAAGATTTCCAGTCTAAACAACACCATAAATCAAACAGACTTAACAGACATCTACAGAATATTCCACCCCAAATTGGCAGAGTATACCTTCTTCTCAGCAGTACATGGATCCTTCTCCAAAACAGATCATATTCTAGCTCACAAAGGAAATCTCAGCAAATATAAAAAACTAGATATTATTCCATGTATCCCATCAGACATTAAGGCCATGACCCTAATAATTAATAGCAAAAAACATTGCAGAAAACACACATATACATGAAGATTGAATAACATCCTATTAAATGAAGAATGGATCCAGGAAGACATGAAACAGAAATTAAGGAATTCTTAGAAGAAAATGAGAATGAAGACACAACATATCAAAACCTCTGGGACAGCATGAAAGCACTCTTAAGGGGAAAATTTATAGCACTGAGTGTCCATTTTAAGAATCAGGAGAGATCCCTAATAAATAAGCTTCTGCTCCAACTCAAATCTCTACAAAAGGAAGAACAATCTAATCCCAAAGACAGCAGAAGTCAGGAAATAATCAAGATCAAAGATGAAATCAATGAAATTGAAAACAAAGAAAAAACAATAAAAAGAATTGATGAAACAAAGAGCTGGTTCTTTGAAAAAATAAAATTGACAGACCCCCTAGCTAATCTAAGACGGAATCAAAGCAAATCAACAAAATCACAAATGAAAAGGGGTGATCACCACTGACCCCCCCCAAAATCAAACAGATTATCAGAACATATTTTGAAAAACTGTACTCCTCTAAATCGGATAATCTGGATGACATGGACAAATTTGTAGACACATCCCCAAATTGACAGAGGATGAAATTGAAATCCTAAACAGCCCAATAACTGGCACTGAAATCCATACAGCAATTAAAAGTCCTAAGGTAAAAGAATTAATCAAAAATCAATGAGTGGGATGCCATTAAACTAAAAAGTTTCTGCCCAGCGAAGGAAATAGTCAAAGAGACAACCTACAGAATGGAGAGAATCATGGCCTGTGATCTCTCTGACAAGGGACTAATACCCAAAATTTACAAAGAACTCAAAAAACTCAACAAAAACACAAACAATCCAATCAATATATAGGCCAGAGAGCTAAACAGACAGTTCTCAACAGAGGACATTGAGCAAGCCAATGAGTACGACAAAGTGTTCTAAATCACTGGTAATCAGAGAAATGCAAATCAAAACTACCTTAAGATATTTCACCTCAGTCCAGTCAGACTGGCAAAGATGACGACAAATAATAACAAATGCTGGAGGGGTTGTGGGGAGATAGGGACACTAGCACACTATTGGTGGAATTGCAGACTGGTCCAGCCACTCTGGAAAGCAGTGTGGAGACTCCTCAAAAAATTAGGGTTGAGGGCTGGAGCGGTGGCTCAGCGGTTTCAGCGCTTGCCTGGCAAGCATGAGGACCCGGGTTCAAACCCCAGCACCATGTACACAACTAAGTGTTGGAGCAACTAAGGCTATGTGAAAAACTAAATAAAGTTGTTTCTCTCTTTCTCTGTCTCTCTCACTGTCCCTCTCTCTTTAAAAAAAAAAAAATTAGGGTTGGATCCACCATATGACCCAGCTATCCCTCTTATGGGTATTTTCCCAGAGGAATTAGAATCAGCACTTTACAGTGACATAGCAAAATCAGTGTTCATAGCAGCTCAATCTACAATAGCTAAATTATGGAACCAACCCAGATGCCCCTCACTTGCACACACACAATGGAATTCTACTCAGCTATAAGAAACAATGATATTGCATCCATTGAAATACATCCATTTAATGTAAAGGTCAATTGGAACCACACAACAAAAATGCATCATGTTAATATTTATGAGATACAGTTGCAAGATACAGCATAAGAAATTTGAAAAAGCTACGCTGCATGCCTTTACAGATACATAAATGCTTAATCCTATTGTCAAATATACTGAAGAATAACAAGGGATGATAGGAAGGGAGGAGAAGGGGAAATGTTGGAGTTGAGATAAAGCAAGGTACATTCCAGGCATTTATAAGTATGTCACTGTGTATACTATAGTCATGTATATAAAAAATGTTCTTCATAGGTATAAGAATTATGACACTGTACTTGGCTAGATTTTTAGGAAAGATAGAGGCAACAGATCAGGGGACAGGAGGAGGGAGGGAGAGGAATGTGGGGAGGGGGATACTGACCAAATTGCATTGCTGCATTGTGTGCATCTCAGAATATGTGACAATAAATCCCATCATATGTACAGCTATAATGCACTAATAAAAAGTAAATTTAAAAAGCTGAAAAAAAAAAGAAAAACCAAATAGGATTGATTCTGTCTATCTCTCTCTCTCTCTGTCCCTGTCTTTAAAAAGGGGGGAGAGGGGATAAATGTGACCGTCACTCTTCTGAGTGGTCAGCAGCCATTATCCTAAGTTGGGGAATAATGGTGGGTCACAAGACATCCTAAATTGGGGAAATAATAGTGAAATCTTAGTTACAGTGCTGGACGGAGTAAAAGATGTAATGGTCAACAAACAATATTCTATGATGGGGAAGGTCATCTGGTGGATCATCAGATACCACAAAGGAAAGAGTGGAGAGAGAAATGTGGTTGAGCAGATAATAAACTAAGTGAGGATAATGTATTGCCAAACATCACTCAATTAGAGGCCAGGGAGTTAAATCCCCAGCCCTGCTCCCTTGCTCAGGTTGTCCCCTGGCCCCCATCCTTACCTCTTCATATTGCCCTTCACAAGTTAAGACCATCTCTACACAGCCTAGTTCCCATTCCCAGCACTGCCAATGGACTAGCCCTAGGCAAATCATTGTACTGGCCACAGGAGGATCACCCAGACATGGGCAATCAGAACATGCTCAAGCATGTGAGCTACTGTCATCCATCTTGGATTGGTGACCTAATGTGCAAGATCCATCCCTGCCTGCTCTTGGCCTCTTCATATGACTGGCTTCAGGCATACCTGTCAAGGCAGGATAAGCAGGTCTGCAGATTGGATTTTCTGGTGCTGGTGCCCTGCAGTTTGGACAGGGCAGAACTGTGCATACAGGGGATTCAGAATGAGTGGAATTTTAAAAATCACTTTGGAGCTGACAATACAGAATTTGAGAATCATGGTAGAGAATCCTAGAAGCAACCATCCAATAGGTTTTCCTATATACCTGCTTTTCCTTCTTTAAATGGGTTAGTACCAAGATAAGTTAGTGACTTTTTAGTTTTAGGGCTAGGAAGCGACACAGCTCAAGTAAAGAATAAAGGTGAAAATGCCTGCCATGTTATAAGCAAGCTGGATCTCTCTACTGGATACTCATACACTGCAATATAGAAAGGAACCGAGGGAATCTGTGTGATAAGCAGGGGTCACAACTCCGCCATGTGTATTTATGGAATGCTGGCAGTATGGCAGGCATGGGTCTAGGCTCGCAGTGGTGAAAAAAGCAAAAAAAAATTCTAGAGTGGTCTTCTGCAAAAAAGCATAAGACAAGGCATCATGGCAGAAAGTGCTATGGAGAAGGATAAGAGGAAGGTAGAGGGGGCTGGGATTTTAACCAGGCAGGGAAAAGCTGTGAGGATGTGTCACTAGATAAAAGGCATGAAGGGGCAAGCTACACGGATATAATGAAAAACTGCTCTATGGAGAGGCAGTGCAAATGCAAGGCCCTGAGACAGGAACTAATGTGTTTAAGACACACAGGGAGAAGGTCTTTGTGAAGTGATGACACACAGATGGACACAGAACAGTGAATAGATGTTGGGGTTTGTTGTGAGTGATTTGTTGTTGTATAAAGCAAGTCATTAAGGAAGGGAAATGAGTGTGAAGAACTGTGACACCAGGCAAACAATTTGACCCAGATGACCTGAAAATTCTTACCTCAAGCAGCTCTCCTGAGAGGGTAGTGGGAGTTCAGAAGATACTATACTTAGGGTCAGAAGACAATGTGATGATGGCTTCTGAGGCTCAGTCACTGCAGGTGACTAATAAGGGGAATTATAAGTCCTGTGCTAGATATAAGTCCACATACTCTGAGTTTTGTGCCAATATAAGGAATATTTTTTATTGTGGCATCTCTTCCTTGACAGAAGTAGCAATGGGGGATGGAATATGCACAAATGTGTTAGATTCAACCAAAGAATGAAAAAACACTCATGACTGTCAGAAAAATGTGTTCTGCAGCAAACAACTTACAAAATGGAGAACTTATAACCATCCTCTCTACATTGTGTTGTTTTAACATTTGTTGGCACTGTCTCTATTCTACCAACTGGATTATCATATATGACTTATTTTGTTGCCAGTGTCCCTCTGGTACCAAAAGGCTTCATGAGAAGCCTTCTTCTTAAGCATTAGATGGACTCAGTTCCTTTTTATTCTGTATGCCACAGGGCTTAACAGTGCTGATAACAATGTAGAACCCTCCTGTTCAGTGCCTTCTCAGAGTTCAGTGCCATTCTCTTCTGAACAGTAGTGTCACATTCTGATGTGAGCATTTCTACTTACAATAATATACATATTATTCTAGTGCATGGATTCAATAATGTACAATAAGTCATGTCCTCAGTGAGGTTTTTTTCATACTGTTTAAGTATGAATACTCTGATGCACATTGAGCACTGATTTCTGAACAAAGCCTTTCCCACAGACTACACATTTATATGGTTTGTCTCCAGTGTGTGTTGTTTGGTGTTTATTCAAATTTGATCTGTCAGTGAAGGCCTTCCCACATTCAGCACACACGTAAGGCTTCTCACCTGTGTGAATTCGCTGATGCACTTGGAGCTGAGATTTCTTAGTAAAAGATTTCCCACAGTCGCTACATTCATAAGGTTTCTCTCCAGTATGAATTCTGTGATGTGTAATCAACTCTGACTTCTGTCTGAAGGTCTTACCACATTCAGAACAGATGTAAGGCTTCTCCCCCGTGTGAGTTTTCTGATGTTTACTGAGATTAGACCTGCCACTAAAAGCTTTACCACATTCAGCACACACATAGGGTTTCTCACCTGTGTGAATTGGCTGATGCACCAAGAGCTGAGACTTGGAGGTAAAGGATTTCCCACAATCACTGCATTCGTAAGGTTTCTCTCCCGTATGAATTCTTTGATGAGTAATGAAGTTTGACTTTCGGATGAAAGCTCTTCCACATTCAGTGCATACATAGGGTTTCTCCCCTGTATGAATTTTCTGATGAACAATGAGTATTGATTTCTGGTTGAAGGCTTTCCCACATTCATGGCATTCATACTGCCTCTCTCCAGTGTGAATTTTCTGGTGTATATTAAGGTGTGACTTCTGGGTGAAGGCTTTTCCACAGGTACTGCATTCATAAGGTTTCTCTCCAGTATGAATTCTCTGATGTGTAATCAAGTCTGACCTCTGAGTGAAGGCCTTTCCACATTTAGAACATATATATGACTTTTCTCCTGTATGAGTTTTCTGATGTGTGATAAGATTTGACCTGTTGGTGAAAGCCTTCCCACATTTACTGCACATATAAGGTTTTTCTCCTGTGTGAATTCTTTTATGCACATGGAGTTGTGACTTGGAAGTAAAGAATTTCCCACAGTGACCACATTTATAAGGTTTCTCTCCGGTATGAATGATTTGATGTGCAATCAGGTGTGCCTTCTGTATGAAGGCCAGTCCACACTTAGTGCACACATATGATTTCTCTCCTGTATGAATTCTCTGATGCACTGTGAGTGCTGACTTCTGAGTGAAGGCTTTTCCACAGTCACCACATTCATATGGTTTCTCTCCAGTGTGAATTCTCTGATGAATAATTAACTCTGACCTGTAGGTAAAGGCCTTCCCACATTCAGTACATATGGATGATTTCTCTCTAATTTGAACTTTCTTATGTGTAATGAGGTTGGAACTATTATTGAAGACCTTCCCATAATCGGTACATAAGTAAGGCTTTACTCTTGTGTGAATTCGTTGATGTACCTGGAGTTGTGACTTGGAAATGAAGGATTTCCCACAGTTACTGCATTCATATGGTTTTTCTCCAGTATGAATTCTCCGGTGTGCAACCAAGTGTGTCTTCTGGATGAAGGCCTGTCCACATTCAATACATATGTAGGACCTCTCACCTGTATGAATTTTCTGATGCATCTTGAGTGTGGACTTTTGTGTGAATGCTTTGCCACAGTCACCACATTCGTGGTGTCTCTCTCCAGTATGAATTTTCTGATGTATGCTGAGATCTGAGTTATAAGAGAAGCCTTTCCCACACTGACTGCATTCATAGAGTTTCTCTCCAGTGTGAATTCTCTGATGCCTGAAGAGAGAAGATACTTGGAAAAAGGACTTTCCACATTCATTGCATTTATAAGGTTTTTCTCTAGTATGGGTTTTCTGATGTGTAATGAATTCTGCCTTCTGTACAAAAGCCTTCCCACATTCAATACATACATAGAGTTTTTCTCCTGTATGAACTTTCAGATGTACTTTGAGCTGTGATGTCTGGGTGAAGATCTTTCCAATTTCTGCACAATCATAGGCTTTTTCCCCAGTATGAATTTTCTGATATTGAGAGGTCATGTGTTTATAACTGAGATTTTTTCCACATTGATTATGGTTCCATAATTTTTCTCCTATTAGTGTACACTCATGGTCATCAGTGTAGGAAGAAATTTTACTATATTCAGTAATCTTTTTAATGCTATTTGATGCATTACTTCTATAATGACTGTATAAATCTAAATTATGCTTCAAATCATTTTCAAATGAGCCACATTTATGGGGTCTTTTGGGAGGAGCCATAATTTGTGGGCTCACATGAATTATTTTTCTAATATCCTCATACTCATGATGACTCTTTGTAGTCAATATTTTCTTGATGAAAGTAACATCATTTAACAATTTATTTTCTGCTTGCTGATAGTTCTCCATGTGGTCACCAATCTGCCACAATTCTAGAATGAAATACAAGAAAATATCACTTGTAACACCACTCCATTGCTCAAAGCTTTTTCAGAAGTTCCTTTCTATAAGGTTTCAAACCCAAATACCCCTTCTCAAAAAAAAAAAAAAAAGAGATGATTTTAACTCAAAGAACAGCTAAAAGAGGATAGAGGGGAAGATAAAAATGGCTTAACCAGGTTGAACAAAAAGAAAAGGGTGAGTGTAATTTGATGAGTAGGTTGATGATGGTATTGATAGGAAGCATCCTGGCATGCAATTCAACAACAGTTTGAGGAAACAAACTAAGCAGATTGCACTATGGACAGATGTGGGAAAAGGAAGGCAAAGAACAAGTTATACTGTAAAGTTACATTTATATAAACTAATGATACATAGCCCTAATTTAAATTTTATAACAAACATGAATTAAAAATGTTTCTATCATATAAAACACAATGACCTATAGTGAGAGTCTTAAACTGGGGACTATGAATACACTCAAACAATCAGGTGAAGTACAAAAATAAAGTAGTAACAAAAAAATCCAACCAGGGGTTGGGGATTTAGCTCAGTGGCAGAGTGCTTGCCTAGCACACTCAAGGTCCCGAGTTCAGTCCTTAGCCCTGGAAAAACAAACAAACAAAAAACAACCCAACCAATCAGGCAGAGAAACCCTAGTCAATGTGAAGTCACTCAAGCAGCATGAAGGGCAACGTTCAGGAAAGGTGATTACTAATGTCAAATACTGCAGATAAGTATGCCCAAAGGTTAAGTGACAGTGAACCCCAAGTCATCAGTTGGATGAAAGACATGCGAAATTGGGAAGAAGTGAAAAATCTAATGGAAGAACCCATGGAAAAAACAGGAAGAAATCTACGAATGTGCTGAGGTATCTCAGAGTGAGAAAGAAAAGGAGAACAGAAGGAATGTCAATGTGTGTCACATAGTAATTTCAAAAGAAAATAGATCCATAAATGCCTGGATATATTAACACAGACTCAAGGGCTACAGAAAAGGTAGGGGTTCAAAAACAGACTAATTGTTACATGATTCAGAATTCAAAAAGCCAAAGAAGACGACAAATAGCAAAGGTCAGCAAAGTAGAAGACATTTGGTATCTGAGAAGTCAATATCAAGGACCCTCAAGCAACACAAAATATAGAGTGCCTTCCAGAAACGTCTTAAGATTTTTTTTTTTTTAAGAGAGGGGCAGTGAGAGACAGAGAAAGAATCAGTTTTTATTTTTCCATCTGGCCTTCACCTCTCAGACATTTAGTTGTGTACATGGTGCTGGGGTTTGAACTAGGGTCCTTGCGAATGCCAGGCAAGTGCTTCAACCTCTGAGCCACCACTCCAGCCCCATCTTAATATAATTTCAAAGCAGCTGAGATTCTCAAAACGGTTGAGATTTGCTCTCTTGTTTTGCTCAATCTCCCTTATCTCCCATTAACATGGTGACACTCACCTGGACAGCTTTGATGTGGACTCTCACCCTGCAGTGCCCATGGCTCCTTTCCTTGCTCCAGCATAAAAACCTCTGGCTCGGGAACTTGATACCCTGGTTCATGGGAAATGATAAAATACTGGGTTCAGCTAATTATATTTCAGAGCATAATCAATCATATTGTTCAGTGAAGGTTCATTCTTATGAAAAGTAACCATGTATCTCTATGAATAGAGTAATATGCAAAGTGTTCAAAGGAGATAAAGAATTCTGGACAGTGCCCCACAGCATTCATCCAAATGAGACTGGAAACCTCTAGGAGACCTCACTTCAGATACTATGGTGACAGTGCTTACCTACTGAAAGCAGGTGGCTGTAGGTCTCCCGCATCACATCCCAGTAGAGGTTTCTTTGATCAGGGTCCAGGTGCTGCCATTCCTCTCTGCTGAAATCTATAGTCACATCCCTGAAGGACACTGATTCCTGTAAGGGCAAATTCCTGTTCAATGTGAACAGTTAGCTTTTGGAAATGGAAAAACTACATTTAGGAATATGGAACATGAGTTTTGCAGTTGCTTTGAATTTAAATCCTGTTTTTAAAAACTCATACCTGCAGAGTAATGCCAGCAACATGGCTGACTAGAAACTAACATTCATCCACTAACACAGTCAAAGCAACAAATAAACTACTACAATTTGATTAATATAACTAAAAACTATCAGAGTACATTAAAGGAGAAGTAGAAATCCTGAATAGTCACATAAAGAACAAAAGACAATACCATGCTTCTGCTATCTGCCCCCCCTCAACTAGACCCCCAAGTAGTGGTTAGCTCAGAACAAGGAGGGATTTCTATCTGTATGGAAAAGGCAAGCAAGAGGACTCTAGAAACCATCACCACCTTGGACACCTACAATCCTCACTACTCTGGACTCTGGCTGTCCTCACAGGTGCTAAGCCCAGCTGAAGGAATTGCCCAGAATTCACACAGCTGCACTCTCCCCAAAGAAGAAGCTGACACTGTGCTCTACCCTTTATGGTTCACTATGCCATCTTGCTGGGTATGTCCTGCTCCAGGGGTGAACAGTCACAGCACTCTCTCATTCCTGAGCCCTGTTGCCACTGAACTACCCCTGCCTGGTGGCCTACCATCTCTGAGACAAACTGCTGCTACACTCTCCCCTGCGGGAGTAAACTAACATGAAGCCATTCCATTTGCCCTACCAGCTGCTGCAGCACCCTGCCCCTCAAGGCCTGAACTGGTGATGCTCTGTTTCATAAGAAAATAGTATCTTGGCCTCCCAGAGTACTCACCCTCCTGTACCTGACCTGAAGTAGCACAACACCTCCCAAGGAGTCAGTGCCTTGACCAAGTCAAGCAGCAACACATCCTAGGCTGAGCTGACATGGCACCCCATCTCCCAGCATTGGTTGAGTTGAGGTACCCCACCCTACAGGCTGAAAAACAGTAGTGCCCTGATTCCCTGGATCTGCTGGAGTTTGAGCTGATGAGATACATCCTGACCAAAGAATGCAGTTATCACTGAGCTGCTCCCTGAATTCCAGGGCCCAAGCAACAGCAGAGCTCTGCAATTCCAGAGTTGTTGCTAGTGCTACATCTCGCCTCAGAGAGTGTGGACGTTGCCACATCCCACCATCCCATGGTCTACAGACACCGCTATTCAACATATCATCCCCTGGGGTCTGTGTCAACACTGTGCCCTATTAGTTCTGATTCCTAAATTGCAGGAATGGCTCTCTGCTCCCCAAGCCCAACCCTTCAGAGCATGCCTTCTTCCCTGAAGCTGGACCAGTGCTGTTGCCCACTGTTAGGGTCCAAGTCACAGCTATAACCCAGACCATGGGCCTCTGCTGCTGTGGGTTGCCTCAGAGTGACAGACTGGCTTTATGGGCAACTGTGCCTCAGAACAAACCTGAACCTCAAAACCTAAGTGCCACAATGGGTTTGTTGTAGCTGAGTCCTAAGTTCTGGACCCAGCTACATAGACTGAACACATGCATCCTGGAACCCAGTGCTACTGGAGCTGCTTATAGGCTAAGTCAGACTCGACACAAAGAGGGGAAAATGAAAAAAGGAGGGCCACAAATGTCCTTGCAGCTGAGGACACTAACATGCAATGCTGCTGACTCTCCTGCTACAAACTCCAACAGCCTAAGACACTGAGGCACTGCCAGATATCACTGATATTGATCAAAGCTTAAGAAACTACACAGAGGCCATCCCACTGCGCCAGCTCAGAACCACAACTACCAGACTCTTCCCAACCAGCACACTAAGACCCATCTGTAGGTGACAGTATTTTCCTACAAAGCCACTGTGAAGTATGGAAAAGATAATTTTTCCACCAGATTTGCAGACATCAAGAAACATGAAAACGCAGTAAAACGTGACCACCAAAGAAACAATAATTCTCTAATAATGACCCTAAAGAAATGGAAATTTACCAACTGCCTTAAAAAGATTTTAAAATAATTATTTTAAGGAGGCTCTGTGAGGTATAAGAGAATACAGACAGGCAATTCAGCAAAATCAGGAAAACAATTCATGATCTGAATGAGAAATTCAACAGAGGTATCATGAAGAACCAAGCAAATCTTGCAACGGAAGAATCCAATCAATGAAATTAAGAACACAGTAGAGAGCTTCAACAACATACCAGGTTAATCTGAAAAAAAATTATTTTTGAACTTGAAGATAGGTATTTAACCTTGTTATGGTTTGAATATGATTTGTCCCTCAAGGATTAATGCGACAGAAGCTTGGTTCCCAGTGTGATGATATGAGAGGTGGAGGAACTTTGAAGATGCACAGCCTAATGTGAGATCATTGGGCATGTCTTTGGAAGGGATTAATGTAGTTCCCTTGGGACCCGTTATTTCCCTCCAAAAGGATTATTATAAAACAGAAAGACAGGCCCCCTCCTGTCTGCCTCCTGTGTGCCTTTCTGCCTTGCCATATGATCTCTCATTCTCATATGCACTCCTGCCATCCACCATGTGACATGCTGATAAGGTGGCCCTCACCCAAAAAATGCCATGCAATTTGAATTTTTAGCCTCTAAAACTGTGAACTAAACCTCTTTTCTTTATATATATACATAGCCTCAGATATTTTGTTACAGTATAGAAAACAGACTTATACAGAACTAAAAGTAAGACCTGAAACCACAAAACTAGAAGAAAACAGGGAAAAGCTCCTGGACTTTGGCCTTGGCAATGATTTTTGGATATCACATCAAAAATTCAGGCTACAAAAGCAAAAATTAATACACAGGACTACCTCAAATAAAACAGCTTCTTTGTAGCATAAGATACAATAACAACCTACAGATTAGGAAAAAAATATGCAAACTATATATGAATTAAAGAGTTAATTAATATCCAAGATTTTTGAAGAATGCATTCAACCCAAAGCAAGAAAACATGTAACATGATAAAAACATAAACAAGCAAAGAACTTGAATAGATATTTCTCCAAAGATGACATAACAATGGGCAAAGGTACATGAAAAGGTGCTACACATCTCTCATCAGGAAAATGTAAATCAAAACCACTATGAGAGACACATCACACCTGTTTAGACAGCTACTTATTAAAAAAAAAAAAAAAAGACTGTGTGGTGACATATGCACGTAATTGCAGCAACTAGTGAGGCTGAAGCAGGAGGATCACAAGTTTGAGGCTAGCCCAGGGAACTTAGTGAGACCCTGTCTCAAACTCAAATTTTTTAGAAAGGACTGGGAATGCATCTCAGTGATAGAGTACTTGCCTACCATGTGTGACCCCAACTATTGAAGAAAAAAAAACCCAAAACACTTAAGTGTTGCTGAGGGTATGGAAAAGAACTCTTGCACACTGCTGGTAGAAATTTAGATTGGTACAGTCAATATGAAAAACAGTATGGAGATTCCATAAGAAATTCAAAATAGAACTACCATGCTACCCAGCAATCCATTTTCTGGTTACATACCCAAAGGGAAAGAAATCACCACATAAAGATATGTGCACTCCCATACTCCCATATTCATTACAATCTTCACAACTGTCAAGATGTGGAAATAACCCAGGTGTCCATCAATGGATAAATGGACCAAGAAACTGATTTGTGTGTGTGTGTGTGTGTGTGTGTGTGTGTGTGTTTATTTCTTATCAGAAAAGGTGGGGCTAGTCAGATTTCAAAGTTTTTGCAGATCTTTTAATATTTGTATAGACTTTAGCAATTGAGTACCTGTAATAAAAAATCTGAAATCCAAATTTTGGAGCATTTTGTATTTCAGATTTTTGGATTAGGGATGCTCAAGCTGTACAATGGAATATTTCTCAGCCCTTAAAATGGAGTAAATCCTGCTGGGTGCAGTGGTGCACCTTTATAATCTCAGTGGTTCAGGAGGCTAAGGCAGGAGGATCACAAGTTCAAAGCTAACCTCAGGAACTTAGTGAAGCTCTAAGCAATTCAGTGAGACCCTGTCTCAAAATAAAAAGAGCTGAGGTTGAAGTCATGGCTCAGCAGTTATGGTGCTTGCCTGGTATGCTGGAGAACACTGGTTCAGATCCCAGCACTACATACATAACAATGTGTTGGAGCAATGAAAGCCACATGAAAAACTAAATAAAATAAAATCTCTCTTTCTCTCTCACTATCCTTCTCTCTCTTAAAAAAAAAAAAATTAAAAAAGGGGTAGACACCCACACCGGAACTCCACTGGAGCCGACCCCATCAGCCTCTGAACATGGACAGAGGCTTCAGCAATGGGGCCTGCAGCCACGCAGGGCACCCCGACTTGGGAACCCCTCTGGAGCCAAACTTAGCAGACTCTGCACCATGGACCCAGGCTTCAAGACTGGAGCCTTCAGGCAGACCCACACGACCCAGCCACCATGCACATCGCCACCCAGACGTAGCACATTCCTGCCTGGTACAGGTACACTGAGCCCATACCCACTGCCAAAGATCCCAGGTTCTGTGGCTGTGCTCAGGGGCCACATTCAGGCCAAACATGAGACCCCATGACCCACCAAATCACCCTGGCTGCTGTGCATCTACAATCCAGCAGGCTGCAACACACCCCAACCAGATTTCGAATCAATGCTGTGGGGTACAAAAGGTACAGCCAAACAAGATTCTAGGCTGAAGCAGCTTTCTGGAAGAAAGTGGTCATCAAAGAAGTGGTGTCTGACCCAACCGTGTGACCAGTAAGGAAGAAGTATTTAGAGACCTGTCTACCTTCAACACAGGGAAACTCTAATTCAAAGATCCAGAAGATTATTGAAATGAGGAATCAAAATAGAAAAGATTTACCTCAAGCCCACAACTTCCCTGCCAAGGAACAAACACAAAGGAAGTGAGATGAAAACCTAGAAATAATTATCAACGATCTGATTACTAAAAGGAACAATGAACTAAAAGAAGAATTAATGAAAGGACTAAGTGAAAAAACTCAAAAGATAAAATATTCTATTATCAAAGAAATATACATGCTGAAAAAGGAAGTAACAGAGCTAAAATCTTTAGTCCATCACTTCAGAACAATAATAGAAGAATTTAGTAATAGACTAACCTCTACAGAACAGAACCTCAGCTCTGGAAGGAAGAACTTTTGATAATGAAGATAGGCTGAGTAAGATCGAGTGCACAGATGATAAAAGAGGAAAAAAAGAGAACATGATTAGAATTTTCAAAATATCTGGGATGAAATCAGACAAACTGGACATCCACTTGCATAAAACTGAATTAGATCCTCATCTCTCACCTTGCACAAAAATCAAATCTAAATGGATCAAGGAATTAGGAATTAAACCAGCTACCATACAACTGCTAAAAGAAAAATTAGGACCAACATTCTAGCACATGGGAGTTGGCAATGACTTCCTCAACAAGACTCCTAAAGTGAAAGAATGATAATAAAAAATCAATGAGTGAGGGGCTGGAGCGGTGGCTTGGTGATTACGGCACTTGCCTGGCACGTGCGAGTACACGGGTTCAAACCCCAGCACCCACGTACACAACTCAGTGTCGGAGCAATGAAAGCCATGTGAAAAACTGAATAAAAATTGATTCTCTCTCTCCCTCTCTAACTGTCCCTATCTCTTAAAAAAAAAAAACAACAACAACAATGAGTGAGATGCTATTAAACTAAAAAGTTTCTGTACAGCCAAGGAAATAGTCAAAAGAGTTGAGAGACAACCTACAGAATGGGAGAGAATATGGCCTATGATCCCTCTGACAGGAGACTAATATCCAAAATTTACAAAGAACTAAAAAAAAAAAAAAACTCAATAACAAAAAACACAAGCAGTCCAATCAATGGCAACGGACGAAATCATGCTGAGCAAAGTTAGCCAAACCCAGAGAGTCAAGGGCCAAATGTTCTCCCTCATTTGTGGTAACCGGAGCTAAACCCAGGCTTGGGGGAAAGATAGGTAAACTCATGGATTAGAACCATAGAACAAAAATGCTTCATGTGTTAAATCCAGATAAGATGTAATGCTATACAACATAATCCTTTTTTAGAGATATTTTGGGAAGGGGAAGGGAGGGATAAGGGTGGGTAATTGGGGGGGAACTCCTGGGGGTAATTGTAATATCCAGAATCTATACACATTTTATATTATTATGTTAAAAACTTGTATGGTTGTTCAAAAATTTAAAAATTTTTTTAAAAATGCATCATGTTTATATTTATGAGATATAGTTGCAAGATACAGCATATTTGAACAAGCTATACTGTATGCCTTTACAAAAACTCAATGTTTAATCCTATTATCAAATATATGAAGAATATCAAGGGATCATAGGAAGCGAAAGGGGAAATGTTGGCACTGAGATAAAGCAAGGTACATTCCAAGCATTTATAAGCATGTCACTCACTGTATATACTATAGTCATGTATGTAAAAAATGTTCTTCATAGGTATAAGAATTATGTCACTGTACTTGGGTGTTTTAGGAAAAATATAGGACCCGGAAGAAAGGCAAGGGACTGGGGGACAGGAGGAGAGAGCTAGAGGGGTTCATTGGGGCGGGGATACTGACCAAATTGTATTGCTGTATTGTGTGCATCTAGGAATATGTGACAACATATCCCATCATTATGTACAACTATAATGCACTAATAAAAAATAAATTAAACAAAACACTAACAATATATGGGCTAGAGAGCTAAGCAGAAACTTCTCACAGAGTACATTAAGCAAGCCAATGAATACATAGAAAATGTTCTAAATCATTAGTAATCAGAAAAATGCACATCAAAACTACATTAAGATTTCACATCACTCCAGTCAGCCTGGCAAAGGCGAAGAATACAAATAGTAACTGATGCTGGTGGGGTTGTGGGGAGATAGGAACACTAGCACAATGTTGGTGGTACTGCAGAGTGGTACAGCTGCTCTGAAAAGCAGTGTGGAGACTCCTCAAAAAATTCGGTATTAAACCACCATATGACCCAGCTATCCCCTCTTCTGGGTATCTTTCCAGAGAAGTTAGAATCAGCACATTAGAGTGACACAGTAAAATCATAGCAGCTCAATTTACAATAGCTAGATTATGGAATCAACCCAGATTCCATTTACTAGATGGATCCCAAAACTCTGGTATATACATTCAATGGAGTTCTACTCAACTATCAGAAACAGTGATATTGTGGCCTTTGAAGGTGAGTGTATGGCAATGGAAAAAATGCTGAGTGAAGTTAGCCAAACCCAGAGAGTCAAGGGTTGAATGTTTTCTCTCATTTATGGAGGCTGGAGCTAAACTCAAGTCTAACTCATGTAATGGACCCACCAAGAGTACAGCAATACATAATCTAGGGGAACCACAGACATGTAGGGGGTTCAATTCCAAGCACCCAGTATAAAAAAAAAAGTCAAATATATGAAGACAGCAAATAAATAAAACACTAAATACCATGGTAGGAGTGGAAGTGAGGAAATGGGAGATGTAAGACAAAGGATACAAATAAATAGGTAAATATATAGGTATACATAAGTAAATATATAGGATAAACCAATGTAAGGATCTAATGTATAACATGACTAATAGTGTGTTGTTATATTCAGGATTTTTGTTAAATGAGTATATTACGCAGGAGTTGGGGGCAAATGGTAAATAAATAAGTGAGATGATAAATGTTAATTTGTTCCATTATAGTAACTATTTATAATGTAAATGTATACATACATATATATATATATCTTATGTTATATACCTCAAACACATAAAGTTTAGTTAAAAACAAAACTTAAAATTCATCCCGATTTCCCTAATATTTTATCAAGAAAATTTTCATTCATAAAATGTAAAATAACTCTACAGGGGGGCTGGAGTAGTAGCTCCGTGGTTACAACACTTGCCTGGCATGTGCAAGTACACGGGTTCAAACCCCAGCACCACGTACACAACAAAAGTGTTGGAGCAATGAAAATCACATGAAAAGCTAAATTTAAAAAAAAAAAAACTGTTTGTCTGTCTTTCTCTCCCTCTCTCTCACTGTCCCTCTTTCTTTAAAAAAAAAAAATAATAACTCTACAGGGGCTGGAGAAGTGGCTTAGCAGTTACGGCACTTGCCTGGCATGTACAAGTATGCGAGTTCAAACCCCAGCACCAGGTACATGATGAATTCTAGGTGCAACAAAAGCCAGATGAAAAACTAAATGAAATTGTGTGTGTGTGTGTGTGTGTGTGTGTGTGTGTGTCTGTCTGTCTCTGTCTTTCACTGTCCCTCTCTCTTCAAAACAAAAAAAAATCTATAGTTCTCTCACTCAACATTTTACTCTACCAGCTTTATCTCATGTCTATACATGCCTTTATCTATTCATTGATCTAGCTTACATTTTTGTGCAACAAAGTAAACTGCAGACATCAGCATACTTCCTTCTAAATATTTTACAATGCAAATCATTACTACTTTCAGGTAGAATTATTTTAATACTGTTTTTTAAAGATAATCAATTTCTAGGGCTGGAGCAGTGGTTCAGCGGTTTCGGCGCTTGCCTGGCAAGCACGAGGACCTGGGTTCAAACCCCAGCACCACGTACACAAGTACGTGTTGGAGCAACGAAGGCCACGTGAAAAACTCAATAAAGTTGTTTCTCTCTTTCTCTGTCTCTCTCACTGTCCCTCTCTCTTTAAAAAAAAAAAATTTATATATATATATATATTATATATATTAATCAATTTCTAAAAAAATTTTTCATCTGGTTTTACTTTTTCCAACACTTAGTTTGAAACTGGGTCCTCATGCATGCCAGGTAAGCACTCTACCACTGAGCAATCATTTCAGCACCATTTTAATACTTTCTTCAGTAAAATTTTTATATAATTAAACATACCAATCTTTAGTATGCCATTTATGGTTTTGACAAATGTATACATCTTTTTAATCCAGGAACTTTAAAAATTATTTCATACAAGATACATATTTAATATCTAGTTCTACATATTTTGTGGAAGAAAAATTCAATAAAGAATTCCTGCTATTCTATTCCTTATTCAGTCCATAACTAATTTTTCAAGACTGGTTACTGATTATTATGCTGTCTTTTAGTTTTCTAGTAATTGGATGAAAAACCTCAGACACAAGTTTTTGAGCAATTTAGTAGTAGTCCTTAGAACACAGAAATGAAAGATTTGTTTCTAAGCTAGCAACTTAGAAGATATGAATATAAACAATACTTAAGTATGAGAAAAGAAGAAGTCCTTAAGGTATTGAAAAATAGATTTCTGTGGTATACACTGAGGGCTCAAAAGAAGAAAAAAAACATTCTACACAGGGGAGAATGTTTATATTACACAGAGTGAAAATTTTAAGTTGGAAGATAAGAAGGATATCATGCGATCTAACAGGAACACAAGGAAATCTGAGTCCTGAGACATCTACATGAAGATTCCAGGAAATTCTGCAGATTGCCTATATGTTCTTTGTAATCATTAGTTTGTCCTTCCTTGCTTTAGAAAAATATTGTTCTTAGTTAAGCCGTAAACAAGATATCTTTAAACATATTTTCATCTACTAAGAAGTACATATACATGTTTTTGTCCCACTAAGAGGTATACATCATGTAAACATTTCCTGCTTGACCCTAATAAAATGCAGAGAAGTTGGGGAGAAATCAGACTGCCTCTGAGCATTCTCCCTAACCTTCCCCACTGAACATCTCAACTAGATTTCAAATTTTTTGTGCAAGAAAGAGTGACCAATCATTGGTTGGTGAACATTTGTGGCAGAAAGGGACATTCACCAGAAAAGACCAGCAAAAGTATACAGAGAGGAAAATATATGATGAGTTTGAGGAATAGCAAATAACTTTATATACATGGAAATAAGTCAGCATGATATGTCAGGAAAGTGGTTATGGGGAAAACAATTTGATCAATTCTTACTGAAAGTAAGAATAAATTTTTACTTTCAGTAAAGGTAATTAAGATTTATAGCTAAAAAATTACTTTGTGTAAGATCTGGATTGCAAGAGAACCAAATAACTAAAAAACTGCTGGAAAAGTCTGTTTTCTGTTTTTGTTTTTGGTACCAGGGATTGAACACAACAGTGGCACTTAACCGCTGAGCCATATCCCCAGCCTGCAGCCCTTTTTTATTTTTTATTTTGAGACAGGGTCTCACTAAGTTACTCAGAGCCTTGCTAAGTTGCTGAGGCTGTCTTTGGATAGAATCCTCCTGTCTTAGCCTCATGAGTTGCTGGAATTATAGGCATGCATCATGCCCCGCCAAAAGTTCTTGATAGAATAATTCAAGTTAATAAATGAAGACGTTAAGATGGAATTAAAATGCCATCATTTGTAACTACTAAAGAAATAATGAATTTGGATAATAATAATTAATGGCTGCTCAAATCTTTCAGGTGACACGTTGAACAGAGTTTCACAATGGATAACATTGGCATTTATCAATTTTGACATTACGAAGAGAAATAGCCAGATATTATGTGCCTTCTGATATAATTAATTTCATTAACCATCTATGAAGTATTCTTGTAAAAAACAAAGAAAGAAATCTGAATCGCATCAATGCTCTATTTCTAACAAATCTTTCATAGGCAATGGAAAATAGTGAACACTATCAACACCAAAACATCAGCTACATCCTCAAGGGAACAAATGACCTATTTCTAAAAAAAAATAAAAATAAAGTGGAAGGGAAAGAAGGAGGTCTTTTCTTTATTCAAAGAGACTTGAGTCATACTAACCAAATGCAATTTGAGGGCATTATTTGGCTCTCAATTGAACTGAATGATCATTAAAAAGACATTATGACATATTTACAGAAATTCAAACAATGGGCACTAGATAACATTAAGGAATGACTTGTTTTAGGTGTAATAATGGCTTACTGGTTATATCAAAAAGGAAAAAAGTTCTCAGCTTTTAGCAGTACATATCAAAGTACTTATAGATAAAACACAGTGTTTGGACTGCTTTAAAATAAACCAACAACTGGGAGAAGGGTGGCTTTGATGAAAGAATAACAAAATGTTGATGACTACTGAAACTAGGTGATAAGCACCACAGGTAGAGGGCTTCTTACACTTCTTATGCTGCTCTCTCTTTGTATATACTTAATTTTTTTCATAATCAAATGTTTAAAGAAAAACAATATCCTGGGCTGGAGAGGTGGCTCAGTGGTGCAGTGCTTGCCTGGCATATGCAAGGACCCAGATTTGATCTCCACCAGCATGTACACAACTAAGTGGAGGAAATACAAACACCAGATGAAAAAATAAAAATTAACTCTCTCTCTCCATCATTATATCCTCCATATAAAAAAAATCTAATTTGGAAATGCATAGTTGAATTCCATCTGGAGTTGTACACATTTTCTTAAAAAAGGTATTGTAGGAAAAAAAAGTCCTATAGGGATTTTATAGAACAGCAATTTATAGAACTATACTATACAGGAAATCATCAAAGATACAGAAGAACAAAAAAGAGTACCTAATTGATGTTTATAAATACTACAACCAACAACAATAGAATATACATTCTTTCCCCACACCAACAGAAAAGTGACCAAGTTAGACCATATAGGCTGGGAAACAAACCTTGACAAATTTAAAAGAATTAAAATAATAGAAATTATGTCCCACATTGGAATCACACAAAAAAGTCAATAATAGAAAACTGAAAAATCTCCAAAGGAATTACAAAATAATAAGAACAGCTATCTGGAAAATCATAAAATATCTGGGTATTAACTATAAACCCAACGCAAGCTGAAGGAGGAAAAGTAATTTTAAAAAAGCAAATGAATGAAACTGGAAAAAATAAAATATAATTCGGTTGTCTGAAAAAAATCAGTAACAATGATAAACTGCTGACAGACCCGCTGGACAATCAGACTGACATAGATAAAAAGACACAAATCCACTAAAGAAACTAAACACCAAAATCACAAATAATCCAATCAATAAATGGGCTACGGATCCTAAAAGAAACTTCTCACCAGAGGAAGTCCAGAAAGCCCATAAATATATGAGAAAATGTTCTACATCATTAGCTATAAGAGAAATGCAAATCAAAACTTCAATGAGATTCCACCTCACTTCTGTTAGAGTGGCAAAAATGAAGAATATGAACGACGACAGATGCTGGAGAAGCTGTGGGAAAAGAAGAACACTGTCACATTGCTGGTGGGACTGCAAACTGGTTCAGCCACTCTGGAAAGCCATGTGGAGAATCCTCAAAAAATTAAGGATGGAACCACCTTATGACCCAGCTATCCCACTCCTGGGAATTTTCCCAAAACAGAATCAGCATATTATAGTGATATGGCTTCATCAATGTTTATAGCAGCTCAATTTACTATAGCTAGACTATGGAACCAACCCAGATGCCCCTCACTCGACCAGTGGATACAAAAACTTTGGTACATATGTACAATGGAATACTACTCGGCCATTAGAGAAGACAATATTATGGCTTTTGAAATCAAATGGATGGAGATGGAAAGAATTATGCTAAGTGAAGTATCCCAGTCTCAGAGACTCAAGGGCCAAATGGTTTCTCTCATCTGTGGAAGCTAGAATACATGGGAAGCAGTATGTTAGATGGCTAAGCTAATAATAACTTCAAATTGTATGATTCTTAACGCAACAGGGGGATGACTCCCTAGGATACCTGGAGGTGTAGGGTGGGAGACAGAGTGGGAAGAGGGCTTAGGAAGAATATCTAGGAGACTGGAGGGTGGGAATATGGGGGAATCATCTCAGAAGGAGATCTCTGACCTCCGCGAGATAGCCATTTAACTCAGAGGTTCTTCTGGGGGAAACAGCAACATGGGAAACCCAAGCTGGGCATCCATGACATGGCATTAGCCCTGGATAACTAAGTATATATACATTTGTTCTTGAATGTTTGGTGTTTCCCCTTCTATTGTAACTCTATATCCATCTAATTAAAAAAAAAGACACAAATCCTCAATATCAGGAATAAGACAGCCAATAACACTATAGAGCCAGCAAATACATGAATATTTAAAAAATCCATGCTACACTGGCCCAGCCCAGGTTGTGAAGGGCTGGTGAACCTCTCCTTGCACCTGGATGACCTGATGGCGCAGCAACCTCTCCAAGGCTGGACCCCCAAGATCTCCTGGCCCAATTCTGTTCCACCCAGGAGAAGCCACTGCTGAGGACAGGGTGGCACCTCTGGATGGCAGCAGGCATGGTAAGAATGGCTGGTGCCTGAATACCAGGAGGCCAGAGGCCAACAGGGTCTTAAAGGGCCCCAGAGGGTGACTGGATGCCCAAAAGCTTGTCAGCTTTAGACATCGGAGCCAGAGCCAACCAGCAGATCAGGACCCTGCATGACCGCTCTATGCCGGTTCCTTGAGACCTCACATTGTCCCCAGCAACAAAGGCCTTAGCCATCCTGGAAGGTGAGCAAAGACCAGAGTAACACTGGTGGAATGTTAACGCCTTCCGGTGGCTGGTCTTCCTTCCACCAAAGAGAGAAATATTAGAGGAACACACATGTGGCTAGCTGGAAATGCCCACCAGCCTTGGGAAGATTTACTGTTCCCATCTATAGAAGGCCTGGTATATAATATGAAAAAGCTGCTCTCAACTTTCCCCCCAACCTTGTGGAACTTTTGATATATCTGGACACTCTAGATGTAAAGAAATTGCCAACATGTATCAAGAGTTAGAAAATAACACGGCTTGTAAATGCCCATGTCTTTAAAAATGAGAAATATCTTCTAGAACTCACTTTGAAATGGAGTTGTTGGACCATCTCTAGGAGCAACTCTTGCCTGCCTTTTTCAGTGCTTTAGAGGACACAGAGAAGACTTTTCAGGGTGAGAAGGAGGAGGTGGTCCTGTGCCAGACTGATTATGTGTTAAAGACATTTTCATATTATAACTACTGCTTTGTGTGTGCATTTTATTCTTCATTACTGTATATATAGTTGACAACGTAAGTACTTTTCTTGACATGTCTAGTCTTTCAAGATGTTCTGAAGTACCTGGTGTACATTAAAAGTAGAAGTAGAAAAAATATAACACATTTTGTAAATTTCTTTTTGTGAAATTTCTTATGAAATGTTTTTTGAGGGCAATAGCCAAACCCCCTATTAAGTAGCATACATTGAGCTGGTTCTCCAGAGCACCATGCCAGTATGCTCATAATTAGGCAAGAGTAACCACTATTCTTTATGTCTGTGTTTTGTTTTCCTTTGCTGTATAGTGTACATAAAGGACAAATGAGTCCTAATCTACATCTAGTCTTTCTAGATGTTAAAGAGGTTGCCAGTATATGA
Source organism: Aplodontia rufa (assembly GCA_004027875.1). Classification (NCBI taxonomy): domain Eukaryota; kingdom Metazoa; phylum Chordata; class Mammalia; order Rodentia; family Aplodontiidae; genus Aplodontia; species Aplodontia rufa. The sequence continues at coordinate 53,557 of PVKS010009809.1, forward strand.
CAAAAGTAGAATTAGTAAAACAACTCTGTATATTTTGTGTTAAAATTCTTGGAAAGACTGTCTTCTGAAAATTTCAGCCTTATAGCCCACTGGGTGGGGGGGGGGTGTTGCTATATGTGTGCAGTTTATTCAAGACTGTTGTGCACATAGTGGATAAACTGTGTCCTTACTTGAAACATTTAGCCTATCTAGATGTTTAGAAGGGCCACATACTAAAATACCACACTGTAAATATCTTTTTGCTAAAACTCATATGAAATAATGTCTTTTGGGAATGGAAATATTAAACCACCTCTGGTGAGCAATACAGTACCATCTGTATATATTCAGTGATGTGGAGGAGGTGGGAGGGAAGCAACTGCAAAAGCTGTTTTGTTAGAGTGCTAGAAACTTTCAGCTTACTAATTGCCCTGTAATGTGCATTTCATTAACTTTGCTGTACTGCATATATTGTATATATACTGGACAAACGAGTCTGAATTTTTTATCAAATTTCTAGGTATTAAAGAGGGTGCCAACATGCAATAAAAGTGGAGTTAGTAAACTAACATATTCTGTATTGTGTATAGAATTGATGAAATTGTAACATCACATCTGAGTGACATGTGCCTATATCATATGTGACATAGGGAGAGAAGGAAATGGAAGAAATGAAGGATTCTAGGCCAGAATGATTCTACTTAAGAAGCTGCTTTCAGATATAACCATTGTTACGAGTGTAGTTTATTCAATACTACTATGTACACAGTGGAGAAACTTAGTCCATATTTGAAACATCTGGTCTTTCTAGATGCTTACAAGTACACAAAGTATGTTAAAAGTAGAAGTAGTATATAAAACATCTTGTAGATAAAAAAAAATTTTGGTTTTTAAATATTCTGTTTTTTGAAACTAGTATATTCTTGAGTTGGGGGCTTAATTTATCATATTTTAACCTGTAATATTCTCTCCCTAACACCTCTTACCAATCCAAATTTATACTAGGAGATACAATTCCAGCATTTCAGAGAAAGTGAAAGGTACTAAGTTTTCCCAATCCCTGGAGATGCAACCATCAAACCTGTGGTGGGAAATCTTCCATGTTTTCTGTCTATTAAAACTATACATTAGGGGGCTGGAGCCGTGGCTTGGCGGTTGCGCACTTGCCTGGCATGAGTGAGGATGTCGATTCGAACCCCAGCACCATGTACAAAATGAAGTGTCGGAGCAACAAAAGCCACATGAAACACATGAAAAATAAAACTGATTCTATCTTTCTCACTGTCCCTATCTCTCTTACAAAAATAAAATAAAAATTAAAAAATATATACAATAGGGCTGGAGCAGTGGCTCAGTGCTTGGAGTGCTTGCCTGGTATGTGAGAGGCCCCAGGTTCGAACCCCAGCACATTTACACAACTAAGTGTATGAACAATGAAAAACTAAATATAATTGATTCTTTCTCTCTCTCACTTAAAAAAAAACAAAAAACAAAAAACTATACACTAGGGGCTGGAGTGGTAGCTCAGCGGTTACGGCGGTTGCCTGGCATGCGCCACTACTACTTATATATTTAGAAAACAAAGACATGACAAGAATGTCCGCTGCAGTGCTCTCATGATATACTTTATATTTTCACAAACATTAAAATAAAATGTGTAGAAGTGTGTTGAGTATGTCATCTTTTGTGAAATCACAAGAAATAAAACTGTAGGTGTTTTTACATGTATACAGAACGAGGCAATCAATGAAACTGGTCATCTATACTGGAAGATGTAGGCATATAAGTGATACTGGTGGGTGAACCATAGTTTCACCTTTCCCTCTAATTTCTTTCCCAACACTTTTTTCTTTTCTTGTCTCATTTTGGATACTGGGGACTGACTGAACCTAGGGACACTGTAACATTGAACTATATCCCCAGCCCTTTTTATTTATTTTGAGACAGGGTCTCCCTAAGTGTTTAGGGCCTCACTAACTTCCTGAAGCTGGTCTCAAACTTGTGATCCTCCTGCCTTAGCCTCCACAGCCACTGGGATTATAGGCATGTGCCTCCAAGCCTGGCTCACCACAATGCAATTAGTGCTTCTTTTAATATTTCTCTAATATTTCAGTTAAAGTGTGTGTACCACCTATTTAAAAATTAAACTATTCCTGGAAAACTATCACAATATCATCAGAGGAATAGGAAATATTACATCCCTAAAATAAGAACAGGATGATAATAAAAATGAATATTTAGAATACAAACTAAAGTTTTTTAAAATTAAAATTTTGAATTAAATGTTGGTAGCACTAATGAGAAGCTCAACAGAAGGGCTAGAGAACAAAGTAGATGAAGTTTTCCAGAAAGGAAAGTAACAAAGAAACAGATAACAGTGGGAAGAGAAATGGAGAACCAATATCTGAAAAAATGGAAATTTCAAAAACAGTAGAGAAAATATTTTTGTTCGGAGAGACAGCTTCTGAAAAAATGGAGAAATGCCTTCAAATCCCATACAATAGTGATATCTAACCAGGAATTTTATCCACAGCCAAAAAATCAATATATTGTGATGTCAAAATAAACAACCACCTCCTTGATGGCCCACCTTTCCACTGTCTCTAGAGATAGAGATACCATCTATGTTTCAGAAACAGCAAATTTAACTGTCTGGCTACTTCTTGTGGCCCCTCTGCTCTGAGGCTCTGGTGACTGATCAAAGATATCGATTCCTGGCATGAATTCCCACCCCCGGGATGACTCCACTTTACCTCACGTGAGCTGTTATGATCCTCTGGACCCAGGGTTGTGGGTTTCTGGAATGAGATCCAATTAGTAATCATGTACACACTGGGTCACAACTCCAGTTCTATCAGGAGCCTGAGGCTTTGTGCTTCTTTGTGAATTCACCCAAAGCTGTCAAAAAGAAGTGATCTGGAGTCTGAAGATCTAGTCCAGTGGCTCCCCACAGATATCACAAAACCTAGAAAGATTAAGTCCACAGAATCAGTCATTCGGCAATTACCATGCAAACATTTCCTGAGCTAGAAACCACAAATCAGTGGTTCTGAAACTTGAGTATGCATTCAACTCATCAGGAGGGCATGTAAAACAACAGTTAAAATTTTCTAGTTTCACCATTGCAATTCTTGATTGATAGGTTTAAGGTAAAGTCTAATAATTTGCATTTCTAACTAGTGACCAAATTACACTGACACTGTTGTTTCAGGGACCATATCAAAGAACCAGTGCTGTGAAGAATATAAAGTCTTAATAAAATGTGACAGGCATTAGTTATGGTAAAATATGGAGAAAAGCATGAGTTTAGGAATAAGATTCCTGTAGATTTGAATTGCAGCTGACACCTTTCAGCTATGAAAACATGAAGAGTTACTTCAGTATTAATTTCAAATATTAGGGATAAAAATGCCTATCTTATAATTATAAAACTTAAAAGTATATGATGCTTATAAAGTACTCAACACTTCCCTGTCACTTAAAGGATCATGTAATAAATATTAGCAAACTACCATGTACTATCAGATATTAAAACAATATAATCAGAACAAATGTAACAGTAAACCACAGAATATTGATTTATATGTGACAAAAATGGCATTCGATTGTGTACAAAATATTCATTTTATATAATACACAATGTAAATTGGCCATTCACCAGAAACAAACTAGATCATCATCACACACTATTCTGCAGACAAATTCCAACAGGACTGAACTTCTATTTTTTTAAACCCTAAAGACTATTAAAATATATTTTAGGAGTATGTATTTGTATAGCACTGTGATTGGATGGATGTAATTTACACATGAGTGGAAACCCAGAAGCTATGAAGAAAAAAGATTTTTTTTTTTTAAGAGAGAGGGAGAAAGGGAGAGAGAAAGAATTAATTTTATTTATTTTTCCATCTGGCCTTTGTTCCTCCAACACTTAGTTATGTATGTGGTACCAGGGATTGAACGAACCCTGGAGTGCATGCCAGGCAAGCACTCCAACCTCTGAGCCACTGCTCAAGCCCCCCAGATATTTCTGATTAAACATTTACTAATTATGTTAAAATACACCATAAAATTGAAATGAAGATATATACATATCAAATTTTTTCACTATGTGATAATAGGTTACCTATAATGTTAAAAAAACTAGCAATCGCTAAATAAAAATTGGACAAAGGATATGAAAACTCGAAGAAAAGGAAACAAATAGAAATTGTGCATTAGAGCAATTTAATACAAGTTCCCCTCAACTGTAAGAGCTTTTTTTAAGAAAGCAGTAATATCCAGTTCGGGAAAATAATTTATAAACTGTTGGTGGAAGTTTGAATTGCTATATCTTCTGAACTATTCACTCATAATCCATTATTAACATGCACCTAAGTAGGGCTGGAGCGGTGGCTCAGCGGTTAAGGCGCTTGCCTGGCATGTGCGAGGACACGCGTTCGAACCCCAGCTCCACGCACGCAACTAAGTGTAATTCTCTTTCGCTCGCTCTCTCACACACACATTGTCCGTCTCTCTTTAAAAAGTGCACATAAGCATTCATAACACTGTAGTTTCAAATACAGAAGGCAGAAACTGACAAAAAGGACAAGAGGACAAACTCTTTCTGGTGTATTTAACTTCCTCTGTAATCAAGCAGACAAAATGTGTAAGAAGTCATGAGATAGACACGTAGAACATGCTTCATGTGTACGCAGCGACAGTCGGAAAACTCACCGCTGTTAGGTAACACAGGTGACATTCATGACAAACCAGAAAACATTTAACACTTCCCAGAGACATGAAACAGAAAAGCTCTTCTGAATAACTCGTGTATCAAAAGAAAAAGTAACGAATTAAAAAACAGATTTAAACAAGAAAATGCTACACACCAAAGGAAGTGAACCGTTATATTAAAAAAGGCTGAAAATCTGTGAGCCGAACTTTGAACTCAGGTTAGAAGGCAGGCTGATTACAGAACCCAGTGACCCCAGAGCTAGGTGCCCTCAGTCACTGACCACAGACTCGCGTCGCTGAGCCCCGAATCCCAGGCGACTCAGCTCGGGGCCCCATCACTGACCCCGATCAACGGACGCCCCGCCCCCACTGCTGCACCCCAAACCGTCACTCAGTCCGCCCCACCGCTCACATCGCTGACTACCCAGAACCCCTACTCGCGACCAGCCGGAATCATCTAGAGAGTTCTTGCCATTAAAATATGTAAATACTCTTAACAGCAGCGGCGAAAAAGCCTTCGAAGACCGCTTCCACTTCCGGTCTGACTTCTAAACCCGCCCCTCGGGGACTGTTGGTACCGCGCATGCTCCGAACCACCTTGGCAGCCGCAGTGAGCCAACAGTCAACATGGCGGACAAAACTTGTTTAGAGCCATCGTGAGGTTTCCTGAAGAGGCGAGGTCGGGCCGCGAACATGGCCGCGCCCAGTGGTACGTACTCGCGTGGGCCGCCATCTTGGGGGCTGGTCGTTTCCGTACGGTGCCGCGGTTGGCCCCCAGCTAGGTTTCGTGGTGTGAGACCCGGACTGTCACCTCGAAAACGAGGTAGAACGCTGGACTGTCGCCTTGGTCTGAATAGGCTTCCGGGAGGAAGATGGTACTGGACTTAGACAAGCTAGCAGCCGCTCGGGATACAGCAGGCAGGGAATCCGGCGAGGTAAAACCACTGAGTGGGAGGGATCGTGGGAGAAACCACTGGGAACTGAGAGGAATCCGGATGGTACAGTCCGCTTTAGGAAGAAACGACTCGGGGAGACGACGGAGAGGGGACCTGCGCGAAACCCCCAGCAACGCCGAGAGACAGAACGGTGTGCTTGCCGGGAGGGCGGAACACCCTACAATAGCAGGAACCACCTTGGGAAGTAGGGTAGAGGTTGAGGTAATAGGTGCTGTTCAGCCCGCTCTGGGAGATACCGCCGGAGCACGGAGGAGCAGGGCTGATGCCCGGAATGGAGGCTGGAATCCTCAGGAGTTTCTCAGCCTCCACCTACCTTAAGAAAACTAAAGTAAGCGGTGGTGGTAGTCGTTGTTAATACAGCCAACGCACCATCAGTTTGTCTTCCAAAATAAAAGAATGTAAGGAACCAAAAAAAAAAAAAAAATATATATATATATATAAATATATATGTATACACAGCCAATGCGATTAAAAGCACCTAGGAAAAACCTTGCTATTTTTATTTACTTGTAAATTTAAATATAATAACTGTCTTCGCTATGTAAATATGCCTTAAGCCTTCTCTCTCTGCTAATTTCTGTATGGAATTTTTTTTTTCTTAAGAGAGAGGGACAGGGGACTGGAGCGGTGGCTCAGCGGTTACGGTGCTTGCCTGGCAAGCACGAGGACCCGGGTTCAAACCCCAGCACCACATACACAACTAAGTGTTGGAGCAACGAAGGCCATGTGAAAAACTAAATAAAGTTGATTCTCTCTTTCTCTGTCTCTCTCACTATCCCTCTCTCTTTAAAAAAAAAAAAAAAGAGAGAGAGAGAGGGACAGTGAGAGAAGCACCTTAACCACTGAGCCACCGCTCCAGCCCCTCAGTATGGAAATTCTGAAGGGGCACTCTATTTATTAGGGTAGGGATGGGGAATTGTAAAGATTCCATTTCTTTCACCTTGTGAACAGCTAAACAGTCTTAAAACCCAGTTTAGATATTGCTTCTGCCAGGAATATCTGTATTGATTTGGTGGAAGGTGCTGTGTTCTGCTGAAAATGTTCACTCCCAGTTCCAGGGGAAAGTGTTGTGAGGAACTATGCTTTCCTGTGGGCAAGCTAGGTACTTCCAGACCAGTTATGTCCCTCTCTGGGACTCCACACAAAAATAGGGCCAAAGGCTGGGGATTAAGGGCAGTTATAAAATACTTGCTTAGCATGAGCAAGGACATTGGTAAGTCCCCATGCCCCCCAAAAATGAGGGAGGGCAGTTAGAGGGTTTGACTTACTCCAGGTTCTTTCTCCCTCCAAGAGATGGTCTAAGAAAAACTCTGTGCACGTTCCTTGGTGAACACACATTCCTACCAGAGGCTGAAGAATTACTGCTAACCTTGTTGGTAATATGGTTATTTTTACAAGAAGACTTTTAAGAGTCACATGAAAGTATGTGTTAGTGGGGGGTGATATTAGCTTTAAAAACACAGCACTCAGGAACAGGGGCATTTCAATAAAACAAGAACAAAAAAAATGCTGATAAATGTTGAACTAATGTGATGGGTACAGCGTTCATTTTAATGTTCTCTTTTAGTATTTGTGTGAAATTTTCATAATAAAATATACCTTAAAAAGTAAGGAATCAGGGGCTGGAGCAGTGACTCAGGGCACATGCACAGGTACAGGGTTCAAACCCCAGCACCCATGTACACAACTGGCAGAGCAACGAAAGCCATGTGAAAAACTAAATAAAATTGTCTTTCTCTCTCATAAGTCCATCTCTCTTAAAAAAAAAAAAAAAAGAGCAAGTTTCTACTCAGCAAAACAAAATGTGAACTCAAAGAAAATTGAAGAAATGAAATAATAAACAAGAATTTATTGAAATAATTTGCAAACAAAATACCAAATATATAAAAAAACCGGATTCAGAAAACAAAATATAAACCTTAATTCATCAGGATGTACGGAAGGCATAAAAATAGGGATATAAGATATTTAACTACAGAATGCAGTAAGAATTAAAAATTCAGAAGTAAATGGATTTAATGCCAATATATATATTTTCTTTTTTTGGTACTAAGGAATTAACCGAGGGCCTCTCATGCTAGGCAGGTGCTCTACCACTGAGCTATATCCCCAGCCCTTTATTTTTACTTTTATTTTGAGACAGTGGCTCACTAAATTGCCCAGGCTGGTGAAGAACTTGTGATCTTCCTCCAGAGTAGCTGGTATGTGTAACCATGCCTAGCTAATGCTAATATTTTTAATGCATAGAGTAAATGATCAATTTTTTTAAGAGAGAAGGACAGTGAGAGAGAGAGAGAGAGAATTTTTATTGAGTTTTTCACATGGCTTTCATTGCTCTGACACCTAACTGTATACATGGGTGCTGGGGTTTGAACCCGTGTACTTGCGCATGCCAGGCAAGTGCTATAAGGACCAAGCCACTGCTCCAGCCCCCAATCAACTTTTTTAAAAACACTAAAATTTTCTCAAGATGAAACATAACCTCAATAGACCATTAGCCATTAAAGGAAATTAACTGTAGGCAAACAGCTCCCCATACAAAAGACAGTTTGCCCACATGGTTATGTTGTAGCAAACCTTCAAGGAAAAGATAATTTGCATCTTACAGAAACTGTTTCAGTGACTATAAAAATACAGCTACTCAATGCACTTCGAGATGAATACAACTATGACCAGAGAGAAAGGTAGAAAACAAAGAGAAAAGGAACAAAATATTAAATACCAATCGTATTATATACACAAAAAATCCTACATAAAATATTAACAAATGAAATATAAAACTCTGAGCTAAAGGAAGACATGTTGTAACTAGTGTGTCTCCCAGAAATGCAGACATTTTAACATCAGAAAATGTACCAGTTTAATATGTATACTATACTACCAGTTTAATGAAGATAAACCTCAGCAAACAGAGAAAAACAATTGATAAAATTCAAAAGTGTTTCATGACTAGAGAAGTAAAACTGCTCTTAAATATCTAGGAATAAAGAAAAACCTCTATGGGCTGCAGAGGTGGCTAAGCTGTAGAGTGTTTGCCTGGCATGTACGAGGACCTGGGTTTGATCCCCAGCACAACATACACAACCAAGTGGAAGAGAAACAAAAATCAGATGAAAAAATCTTTAAAAAAAAGACCTCTAGATTTGATTAAAGCTACTTAATAAAACCTATAACATTATTCTTAATAAAGCGACACCAGAATGTACATCAGTAAACATAGAAAAAACACTAAAACTAAACACAACTTCCTGATTTGAAAACTAAACAAAAATTCAGCTATCCTGGAATAGAAAAGTACATTTTTAACCTGATAAAATTTTTCTAACAAAA